>JARHVA010002026.1:1605000-1662500 GCA_037957365.1 Torreya grandis
AATGGTTGTAACTAGGTAGTATGTGTTTGATTTATAAGATCTCAAATATATTAATCCATTTCATAAATAGTGAACAAAGACCAAAGGGGCATTGAATATAGAGGATTTCACCATCCCATAGCCATACCATCCCATATTTTAGGATGTTGAGAGTAAATTCTCAAGGATAACCACTTATAAATGCACTATTAAAGAAAATAACTCATATTCTTCATATGGATTGAAAATTAAAAACCTTATGTGTTTAAGATATGCTTATTAGGTACCAATCACACCAAGGATTATGTAAAATTGATGACCAACTCACCCAAAACAATAGTTTCTTTGATTTTTATAACTATTGGAGCATGGTTCTAGAAAGCAAGAAAAAGAAAGAGAATAAATTAAAAACCAAAAATATAAAATATTTTTATGCATGAGAATTGAGAATTTAATTTGAAAGCCCTAGGTCAAATATAAATCTTAGAGTAGTGATCACCAATATGTTTTACCCTATTTTTGATTCAATAATGTTTGATAAATATTAAATATTGAAGTATTATTTATATTTTAATATATTACATCCAAGTATAAATATGAATGTAAAATAGAAATGATTTACAAGTGGTATATGTTAAACATAGTAAGTACAACCAATAATAAGATACTTTTTGGCTTTTGGTTGAATGTAGCAAGTGTTTGATAGAATAAAACAAGATAAAATATGTTTATGATAGCTTAGGTCTAGGAACAGACTCTATGGATATATCTAGACAAGTTTACACTTGTTAGACTATGAATAGGTCCATTGACTATGGATTTCTTTGTTGTGAAAATGATGAAACTATGATTTCTCTTCCACCTATGCATGTGTCTACTAAGGAAGCTAAGATATTTAGATTTTATTAATGTCATGCAAAAATATTTGTTTTCATTATCCTTACCTTGGAAAACCTAGGTTTACTTATGATAGATATAAAATTGAAAAATAAATGGGAAGTGTAATGCGCTGAGCTGACCCAAATCACCAATGTTGATGATTGACATATGCCTATGTATCTAAATATTTTTAGGAGGGAATCAAGGCACACATAGTTATCCCACTTAATGTGATTTTCCAATTGTGATCCTTCACCATATGTATCTAATTGGTAATTTGGATTTGATACTTGAAAATATTAGTTCTTTAATTGATTTTTAATTGTTAAAATTTACTTAAAACTACTCCTAGTGATTGATATTGAATTTTTGTAGAATAGGGTATATTTTCTCAATGTGTAGTAGTGTATAAGTGTCAAACTTTATTGAGATATAGTTGATAATAAATAACCTTTCATTTTTATCTATATGATTATAAGTGAATGATTTCCTTTAGCCAACTTGTGAAACATGTAAGATGACTAAAATGAATATCTCAAATTTTATAACTTGTAATCAAATGGTGCGAGGACAATGCCACACTAGGTGGATATGTCCAAGGCAATAGACAAGTATAACTAACATGAACCTATCCCAAAAAATTAGGGACAATTTTCCTGAGGTTGAATTAATTTTAAATTTATATAAATCATTTTGATTAATGTATTAGGAATTACTATGTACTAGTGATGAAAAATATAGGGGTCAAGCCCACATATAGATATATTTCTATAGGAATGGTGAATAATAATCAACATTGTCAAGTACCTATAACTAGATTTAGGTGTATACACTCATGGATATTTCAAAGGCCTTCATATTATTATATATATACATGATAGAATTTTTTAATCCAAGATCACTTGTTTATAACCTAGTTATCACTCTATATGTCAAACCCATCAAGTAGAAACTAAGGCCTTTAGATCAAAAAATCATATTAATGTTGAAAATGGAGGTAATCAAGCTCCTCAAGTTAGGTTTTATTAAGCCTGTGGACTATATGATGAATTTTTCTAAAATTGTACCCATTCTTAAAAATAATAGTAATATTAGGATATTATTTGACTTTATATATATTATCGAGGCATGTCCTAAATATGATTTCCCACTTCCATCCATTAAATTTATTTTAGATGTTAGAGTTGGATTCTTGTTGTTATCTCTCATGGATGGGTCATCAATCTATAACAAAATTTTCTCTTAATAAAAATATCAAAGTAGTATCTCATTTACCATATCATGTTGAACCTTTTTTTAATGTGGTCATAACCTTCAACCTTAAAAACTCTGGTATGACATATCAAAGTTCCATGATTCCCACAACCTCATTCATAAAACTATGGAGCTTTACATAGGCAATCTTTTGGGAAAATCTAAAAGAATATTTGACCATCTTCAATTCTTATGTATCATTCTCACTCACCTCATAGCATATGGTACCACACTCAACCTAGATAAATATGATTTCTATGTCACTAACAAAAATATTTTAGTTTACATCATTTATAAATGATGTATCAATAATTATCCTCCCAAAATTTATTTGATATCACTACCCATGGACAAATCAAGGATAAGGTCACTCTTGGGGAAACTCAAGGCAATTTGAATTTTGATTCTTGACTTACATTTTTGTTTCATTCCATTAATAAAATTCTTAAAAGGAGAGTGGTTTCACCTAGCCCCAGGAATATGATAATGTGTTTGAGTCAAGGGAATGCTTTATAATGGCACCACCTACTCTCATACCCCCTTAAGGTTAGTGAAAACAATTTTTCCTTCCCATAGAATCTTTTAACTATCTTAGTTGTATCCACCAAATCCTCATGTGTATATCCAAGATTAGTAAGGAGTGTCATAGTGTAAACATTTTCACTTGAACCATACTTTACATTAGATATATTGAAGTGTATATTGTGTTTATTTAAAATCAAGATGATGATAATGGTATATAAAGAGCTATATATTTTATTAGTTGATTATTTATTTATAAAACATGATATACTCAAGCATAGAAGGAATTTTTGGCCATACTATTTTTCACTATATGATAAGGGAATTAAATTCTTAATTAATAGACCAAGTTCATCATGAAATATTATCCCTTTGTACCTTTCTAACTCATCTATATTTGTACAAAAAGATTGGTTATTTTAACACATTATTAATATATAAAAAAATAACCTATGTTAACTAAACATTTTTTAAAGGAAAATCAATTTTGGTTGGTTAGACAATTCAACATTAGATGTCAATGATGTAATTAACATCAAATTTCCTGATGAGCTAATTGTATACATTAAAAATCCCATGATCTATTTTCCCTATGCTACTCAAACATCATCAACTACCTAGTTTATATCACTTATCCTAAAGGTGCCAACTCTTATTAGTGGTAATGACTTTGACTTATCACATTTAGATATGTCATCCTTAAAATAATTTTGTATTGAATAATTTTTCATTTAATTCTTCTTATGAGTGTAGATCAATCCAATTCTAAAAATTTTATATTACATTTCCATGGTGGTCTTTGTGGTGGCCACTTTGCTAGTCATGAAACTACCAAGAACATCCATTGAATGGGACATTTATGTACCATGCTTAAGAATGACACCATAGATAGCATAAGAATATGTCAAAAATGTTGATAATCCTTCCAAAAATTAAACTTACCTAATCAAACTCTTCATTATATCATCATGCCTTGGCCCTTCTTTACCTAGGGGTTATATTTAATTAGTAAACTTTTGCTTGACTCTTTTGATGGCCATAATTTCATCATAATTTCTATATAATCACTAGATATTTCATTTCTAAATTCATTTTAAATCATATCATTTTCAATTTTGGGGTCCCACAATTCTTAATATCAAATAATTGGTCCCCTTTTGAAAACTAATAGATATTAGAACTATGTAAAATGTTCTATATATCTCACCATACAACCTCCCTATATTATCCTCAATATAATAGTAAATATAAGGATAATTATAATACCTCAAAGTCTATACTACTTAATATCATAAAAGATACTAATATGGATTGACACCTCCAATTATATCTTCTTTTGTGGGCCTACTAGATGAGTATTCACATGCCCACAAGGGAAACCCCCTATTCCTGAGTGTTTGGTGTACAATAAATATTACCATTATAATTACAAATTTTGGTCCTCCACATTTATCTATAGGGTATCTTAGATGAATAATGATATAGATAACACCTTACTATGTTATAAAGCTTAGATGAAAACCAACTCAAATCTACCAAAAATCATGAGGCTTACATAGCTTGTATATGCTAAAAATATGATAAAAAGGTTCATGAATACCCTATTTATGTGAGATACCTTATGTTGATACTTAATATTATGATTGATAATAATAAAGGTGAAGGTCTAAAATTTAGAACTAACTAGTTAGGTCCATATCTAGTTATTAAAGATTTTTAAAATGGATATTTTCACTTGTGCACCTTAGAGGGTAAGGATTATAACGAATCGATCAAATATTTAAATATTAAATTATATTATAGATAAATATTACATGCTCCATAATAAAAAGTCACTAAATTAATAAATCATTCATTATCACTTATGTTATTCATTTATTTCAATTATTCTGATAGGACAACTGCCTAGCTATGAGTTCACTTGGAAAACATTTCATATCAACATACCATTTATATTTTCACCTTAATTATTATGCTTTTCCCCATTTTTAAATATTATTTAAAAATTATAATTGAGTAGGAGATCAATCTTGGTCCTTTTAGGTACTATATACCCCATCTCCCATAGATTTTCCTGACATCTTGGGTACTCTATCCTAAATCCTAGTTAGAAACTTGTTTGTGATAGATTTACCCCTATAAGTATCAATAAGTTAAGCACTATCATGATTCACTAAGGTAATATTATTTTCATATCTTGGTATTAGATGATGATCCATTTCATATTACTAGTTGCACAGGGTCAAGGCTTGGGAATAGAATTATTCCTTCAAAATTTAGTGATAATAAAGACACAATGTAAAGCCAAGCCTAGCTTAGTCAACAAATATGATCAAAGCATTCCACTTATCTTACCTTTTTACCTTTGGTGATTATTCATCACAAATGACTATTTTTGGGGGGTTAACATTAGTAGGATATGCCATTACTCACCATTTTTTAGTATTTTTTTATGAGCCCTTGCTTCATCTTAGTCACATGGGGTTAAACATAGGGGGTCACATTAAAAATAAAAATCAAACCAATGTAAAAATGTATAAATATTAAATCCATAACTATTTTATTTAAAAACCCTTAATGAAAATATATCCCTCCCTCTTACCAATTTTTCCATGGTTGGCCATCTATTGATATAAGTACATAAGAATCCTATAAAACTAGTATTCTATTAAGCATGAATTGAAGGGGAATAGTCCAACATCTAGTATGGGCTAGGAATGATCTTATAATTATTATGAAATTTATATAAGTTTATTTACCTTTTTTTAATTCCATACATCCTATTCCTCCTTTGTTCCTTATTAAAAATCAAATGTTTCTTGTGATTTGAATAAAGTGGCTCAACCATTGCTTGAAACATATCCATTAACATATTTACATTTTTTAGACCAACACATTCTACATATTCATACATTATATTAAACATCATAAATATATGCATATCCATAGGATTTATCACAATCATATCCATAGTATTTCACTTATTCCTACCCATCTATAATGTGTAATCCAAAATGTGAACGTAAAAAAATCTAATAGATGATAAGATAAAATTGAAGCCAAATAGGTTTTATATATATATATATATATATATATATATATATATATATATATATATGATGCATTTATTTATATGTTGTCACCACACTGAGTGGAAAAGTGTGGCAATTTTTTTTAAAAGGTCATAGCATTGACAACTTAGGTAGATCCACTAGGAATTAATCCTAACTATCTTTTATGTAGCTCACTTAAAGAAATAAGGGCTTATGATATTACTCTATATCCTATGAAATCCTCCTAATGCTAAGTATTGTGGGTTATTTTTCCTCCTCTAATGAAAGCATCTTTACATTGAAAGATGAGGGATCCTACTCCAACTCCTATGCCTTTGGTGACTAGTGTCATAGACAACGTGCATCCACCTATCACTAAAAAATATCACTCAACATTTTAACCTAAGCCTCTAACACCATTATATTTTGAATTCATATAACTAACTCCTATTCCCCATGACATGTGGGTGGTGCACATCTTAATGTCTGCCCATGTTCAAAGGAAACCCCACAAACATAAGTAGTTCATCTCTAATCAACCTATTATCACATGAAATATGTCAATTTGTGAATAATATATCATATTTCAATACTAATTTTAAGATTATGTACATCCAAATCACACATGCATGTAGGTTAGACATCTAGTGAAGTAATAAAACAAAACTAACAAAGAAATAAAAGGAAGAGTTACTCATAAACTTATTGAGATCCCCAACCTATAAATTAGGGTTAGAATCCTTGTTTGATCTCATCCCAGCCTCCTCCTCATCTCCTTCATATATATAAACCTACACTATAGCTTATTTAACTCCTCCATCTGATATTATAGGTTGTTATCTAGCCTCTAACATAATTTCAAGTTGTTATCTAGACTTTTCCCTAGATATAGGTTGCTGACCAACCTCTCTTATGTGTTTCAATACTCATGAGGCCTACCCACCATCTCTGCATTCTAATATATTCTAATAAATAACACCATATCTATATCCAAGATCTTATCTTCCTCATCCTCTCCTCAGTTTGACATCTCCACTAATTAGTTTCCTCACCCCAGTTGACACAAATAGGCATCACTCATCTCCATCTCACCTATATAAACCACCTATAGAATGGAAAGGTTGGAAACATAATGTAGGCTATAATTTTAAGGCACTATAGTAAAAATTAACCAAAGAAAATAATTCTTAAATTTATAGAAATATGTTATTTTCTTGGTATCAATCTCAAGGGTGAAGCCTATTCCACATGTGAATATAATACTTTTATCACTTTGATGAATACATGTTGTTTACTTTAATAAATGACTCGATCATATCTCTACCTATCTTATTTGGTCCATGACCTGTCAAGCTATCTCTCAGGCCATTAGTACTATGGTCTCATCTCCCCATAATACTAACATCCAAGAATATGGCCAAGTAATGATGTGATGAGTTGTAATGGTGATTATGGCTCTTAAAACATCTCTAAAAGGGATCATAATAGTCCATTTAGTTTCCCTAATGGCTACATCATCTCCTTTCATTACTCCCCTATGATAGGGGATTGTTTACTCATATACTTAGCTCATAACTAGTGTTATATGGTTGAAAAGAAGGGAATATAATATATAAATCTCCATATGTCATTGATAGTACATCTTGAACCCATGCATATTTTCACTAGTGCTCGATAATGCCTATAAATATGGGAGTGAAATAGTAAAATAGAATTTCCATGCCCCTATCCCTAAATAAACATGTTGCTAACACACTAATGATGTCATTTTAGATAGTGGGAATCTATTCCTTCTCCACTCTTACTAATTTAACCCACTATTTTCACCCACATAAATTATATCACCATGACCAAAGTACTCAACCCATCACCAAGCCTTTATCCTAATAGTAGTCTCCCTTAGTGTTAGTGTGTTACATATCATGAGAAATCCCATAATATTATATATGTCCTCAAGGGTGATTTTCCACTCACCCAATGCCTATGGAAACCAAAATGTGTTCTTTTATACATCTTAGTAAGTAAACAAATCACATAATAACCAATTAGATAGAGAAATCAATCCTACACTCAGGATCTGCCCCATCTCATGTATCCCCCTACATCCACTAAAATAGATTCACATTATTCTAAGGCAACCCCTATTATATCAAAACTTTTATTATATGTAGGGGTGGTTTTGAAATTATTGTGATAATTATGAAACCACAACAATAGTTATATGACCACTAGTTTTCATATACTAGTGGTCACATAACCATGATGGTGTTTTTAACCCACACTAGCGGTTTCATCCATTACAACCTAAAATCCCAAAAACTTGTAAAAACATCATAAAATCTATCCAAAAATGGGGAAAAAAACATTTTCCTAATCCTCTATCCATAATGAACATTTTGATTGTAAATTTTTTTAATTTCACCTCTTCGAGGTTATTTTTTAGCCAAATTTAATAAACCTAGGATTTTTGAGAAAAATGAAAAAAAAACTCACCCATACCTATGCCCTGCCTAATGCCACTAGTGTTACTACTCATCCTCTCTTTGTGTTTTTTAGATATGATATCTTTGTTACCAATTTGGTCAACATGGATGAAAGCTCCAAATTTTCCATTTTTAATAGTAAAAATGCTTTCTAAATTTGGAAATAATTATAATTTATATTAACTTTCATTTTTATTACTTAATTCTAAATTTTACCTTTTTGAGCATATTTTATCGTATTTTCTTTATTTTTATGTAATTTGATGGATTTATATTTTTATATGTATAGTGTAGTATGGGGAAACCCCAATAGTACCCTTGTCTCACATCAATAGTAAATAACCATAATTTAATTTTCACCAAAATCATATAACTTTTACATTTTGATTTATTTTTATCTTCTCAATTTGACATATCTTCACTTAGAACTGAGTTTGTTCCTTATATGGGAAGGACTAAGTAGTATTCCCCCCCCACCATGCATATGGTAAATAATATAGTCTTGCATTTGATTAAATTGTTCATTTTTACATAATTTCAATATATTACAATTGATTCTAGTCTTCTTAGCTACATGTAACATGATGTCTCATCTAGATTCACTTTATCGCATAGGAATTGAGTAATTTTCTTAACCCTCCCCTTTAGTAATATGTTTCACTTCTCAGGACATGTGTCTTAGCCTATTAATGATAGAGTGTCTTATTAAGGGGAAAATATGTATGCACACAAATTTTCAACAATGCAACATTTAAGAAAAAATTGATGATGATGCATGGACCTAAAAATTGAAATGATTATGCTCAAACCATTTCCCCCTCCCATTTCTCTTTTTCCTATATTCTAAGCCTTCCCTAAGTGTTAATTTTTTAAAATATAGATCAAACCTTTCAAAATCACAAGTCTTATGTTTCATGATGTGACCACTATGGTGGTTTTTTAAAACTCACAAGTCTTATGGTGCACAACAAAACCATCATGATGGTTGAGTGAACCACCCCGGTTGTTTCAAAAAGACACCTACATATAGTGGTAATTTTTATAATGTTGTTATGTGTAGTCATATAAAATATAAAATTTGGTAAATTGAGTATGGCTAATGACACCCAATCTATAGGTCCATTTTTCTTTCTTTATTAACCCTCTTAGGCATATTTTCATAGTTTCCCAATCATCTATAGCCTTCTAGACTGAACCCTTACTGACCCAAAATGATCTTTCCATGACAAATTTACCCCCTAGGTCTCTTGTTCCCTAGACAATATAACCTAAAAAGAAATGCAATGCTAAAACCTAGGGTGTCCAATTTTTGATGCTATTGTCCAAGTATATTTTGGCTCCTAATAGTCATTTTATCCTAGATCCTTATCCTAATTCATGTTGGCCTAATGTGAGTTTATTTAACACATGATCATTAAATCCCCTATAAAAGTCCATTCAAAGTCCATTTAGAAGGGTTGACACTCATTTACAAGAGAGAAGCAAGAATAAAAGCAAGACTCTCAAACACTCTTCCCTATTCTATGCATACAACCATCCAATAGTATTTCAATGTTATTCAAACCTTTATACCAATCCCTAGTCATTCCAAGTACACCTAGTTTCACATTTAGTTGCAGTTTCATCACATTATTGCACTAAGCACTTTAATGAGAGAACTACATATAGTTTGATTCCTTCTCAAAGTATTGGTATGTAGGTAACATGCCCACACATGGGGTGTGAAGTGAATCTAATGTATCATTTACACACTAACCCCTTTTCATTATTTGTTAAAGTTCTATTAAATTACATAGAAGACACAAGCACATAAATAATTATCTCCATATGGATTTTCATTAATAAAAAAGATATAAAATTTGGTACACAAGCTCACATAGACACTATGAATAAAACCCAAAAAAATTAGATCTCTATGAGTAGGTTTGACAATAGTGGCAAGATTAGGACTATAACACCAAATACTAGGGTATCCTATTCTTGGTAGTCCTGTCCAAGCATAAAATGAAGTACAGATCTCAATTTGCAATAGTGTTCTAGTCTTGTTCCTCTTGTATTAGACTCTATCTTAGCTTTAACAACCTAAAATAAGCTAAGTCATATTTTCTCTCACTTATTACTATTTTTAGAAAAGGAAAAAAACCATTTGTTTACAAAAATTAGTGGCTTAATTATTACATATTATTTATTTATTTTATCTACTCAGACCTATCCATTATTTAAGAATTAAACATCTAATTTCCCAAAAATAATAAATCATTTGGTGAACTCGACTTCAAATTTTGAATAAAAACCCTAGTGTAAATTCCTAGCTATTTTTTCCCATTAATTTCTAAATTTTTTCTTGAATATTAAAATAAAAAATTCCTCTCAAATTTTAAAATTTTGTAGTAAATTTATTTCAAACCCTAGTTACATCAACTAGCTCTTATTAATTTTTTTAGTAATTTTACAATCATTTTTTTAATTTTTAATTGCATATTAAAATTAAAAAAACCACTTCAAACTTCAAAAATTCATATTAAGTTTCAAGAATTTATTTTTCTCAAAACCCTAGTTGTATCTACTAGGTCCCATTAAATCAAGCACTTTCCCATTAGTTTTTGAACTTTTTCTTAAATATTTAAGTTAGAAATCCAATTTCAATTTCAAAAATTCATAGTATTTTGGAAAAATATTTTTGAAAAATACCTAGTTACATGTACTAGATCCTACTTTGATTTTTGACGTACCACCTTACATCAATACTCAAATTGTAAAAATGTTGCTCATTTATTTACAAATTGCCCTTACATGTCTTGCAAATAATAAAGAAACCATAATGGGTCCTATCATGTACATGAATGATGAAGTCTATCATATGTTACTACAAAGCTTCATTCTTTGCATTTCATGCTTAATTTTCATAATAAGGGATGATATCACAAAATTTATTTCTAAAAATGCACAAGATTTCAATATTTATTTTTCATGCTCTCTCTCTATCATGCAAAATAATTTCCAACTCTATTTTGCTAAACACATTAGACATATCACAACACATGTCAAAATTATTTATGCATTCATCCACAATGTCATGTTATTTTTCCCTTTCTTCCTATATCTCATATGGAAAAACATTCAAATTTATCATGCTAAACACATTAGAATATCACAACACATGTCAAAATTTTCTATGCAGTAGTACATAAATCCATGCTCTTTATCCCTTGTTTGCTATCTCACATATGAAATGTTCTTTATAATCATATTGTTATACAACTTAAAACTCTAATTACATGCATTTCATCCAATATACATGGTTTATCCTAGATATATCTAACTCTATGGCTACATAATTATAGGATCCATTATATAAGCTAACAACCACCTGTCAAGTTTCAATGTCATATCTTATGCACATGAAATATTTTGCTTCTCCTCCTCTCCCCTAAGAGGGTGATAGCTAATTTCCCTCTAACTAGGTCCATGTTATCAGCCCTCCAAGAGGTGAGATATCCTATAGTATTGTTCCTAATTTATAAATTTATCCTATATCTTCTTCACACCCTCTTCAACATATGTGCTTACATGTTCAATCAAAAGTAATTAAGGTTTGCACTTATGAGAGTTTAAGGGATCAAATCACTAATATAAGCAAGTAAATTTCATATTTACAAATGGAGAATCAAATATTACATGAAAAGATCACAATATTGGAAAATTAGATTATAATATAGATTCCTCAAAGGCATCCTAGTGTCAATCATGTATATACACCTTCACCTAGTCAATTGGTTACAAGCAATATTACATATCAAAACAAGAAATCACAACAAAGTAACTCTACAACTAGTGATTAAAAAATCATTCAAAGATCAAATAAGAGTTAAAGTGAGGTACTAAGTGAAATGATTAAATCTAAGTTAATCAAATGACCTCCTCTACATCCAATGAGAAGACCCAAATCTTATTGTGCATATCATAGAATGCATGGGCATCACATAGATTCATGTTTGGCATTGAAACAACATATACAATAGATAATTGCTAATGAGAACGCTATACAAGGTAAACTAGTCAAGAAATCCATAGTGACATAAGAATACATTCACAAAGGGTCAAATTTAGAAACAATATAGAAGTGGCTACCAAAGCATAACTTAGAACAACAAAAGGATCACAAAGCAAAATCAAAGAAACAAACAATACCATAAGCATTGGTAAAGCACAAAAAGATTGAAATATACCTCTCTAAAATGAGGCTCAACATTTAAACTAGTATGGGTTTGGTCAAAAATATCTACAATAGTTTGATTATCAAGGTCTAAGGTTAGGCAAACATGCTTAAGACATCACTACTCCTATTCCAGCAGTTGATAATGTTTGTCACCAAGGTTTGGGATTTATTGAACATCCTAAGGCAAAGCATTCATAGACACAATTTATCAAAGGAAACTATCTAGATACAATAAACCTTAACACTAGAATTCTATTAGATCAAAATCAAGATGATAATAATGAGTGTAAAAATCTAAGTTATTATGATTTCCAAGATACATGCCATGAATCTAGATATTCAGAGTCATATTCAAAACCATTCCATCATTCTTCACAATCATGCATGATTCCTTTATTTTATATAGGACACCATGATAGGGAGTTTCTTTTGAGACTTATCAGTTAGTATCATATCTTCACATGCTTGCTTGTACATAACTTATATAAAAATCCAAAAATAATATAACATATTCAAAATATAAAAGCATTCAAATAATTCAAAAACACAAAAAATATTTCAATTGTATGCATCATATATTATTTACATTTATACTATTATGTTAGACTACATTTGTTATTTTATGTTATGGTTTGTCTATTATCTACATTACCATGCTTCACTTGATCTTCTTTGAGTGTGTGCAGTGATGCTTAGCTCCTTGATTGCTTCACTCTACCCATTAAGGGGGTGTCCTACTTATACATTCAAGATGCACATCGATACATATTCCCACTAGGGTAATCTTCTACATGACTACACCATCTAGGTTATGTCATTCCTACACCACACACTCTAGTTATCATGTTGACATATATTACATACTAGTTTACATCGATTACCACATCGACACTCACTAATATCTTGCACTTATGTATTTCCTAACATATACATATTATTTTAATAACATGTCTTGAATACTTTCACTTCTTTCTTTGATTAGTTAGATGTGATTGTATTTTTAATTTTGATATGCTTTCTTTTATTACTTTACATAGCTAGATGTGATTGCATGTCTAGTTCTAGTTTTATTTCTGATGTGTACCTTAGGATATTTACCAATGTCCTTTTATTCTATTCATGTGTGTGTCCCTTTGGACATTTTCCAATTTCCCTTGATTATACTCTTATATGTGCCTATGGCACTTGTTCTAATCTTTCTTATTTTTATAATATGTGCATGCAACATTTTAACATGTTTTGTATGTTTGATTTCCAATATGAGTGACATGTGCCCATGGCCATTATTTTCTTGGCCCTTGGCCACCCTTTTATGCTTCTTACTTCTTGATTTTCATGCTTTTTTCTTGATTAATTGTCCTTGTTTTCAATGCCATGATCCATATCATGCATTTATCTTACTTTCTTGGATGCCATGATGGACACCATACTCCATCCCTCCTTGAAAACTAAAAACTAACACTTTTTATTCTAGTTTAGTAATTTGCACATGCTATTACATTTTTATATCTATTTAAGTATAACCTTATTGATCTAACAATCTCTTAATACAAACCTTGTTATATCTCAAGATATTTTATCAATTATCATTGTTATATCATATATCTATGCAACATAACACACTTTTAGAGCTATCTCTTATGAGGGAAGTCATTCTAGGGTCTTCATTCCTCCCCTCAGAAGAGGGGGAAAAAAAGGGTTTTATCATAGAGATCAGAGCTTATAACAGTCAAAAAATTAGTTTTTAGAACACTCAGAATAGAATCTTGACATCAAACTAAGGAGAATAAACCAAATAGATAGAAAATAATCTAAAATAGTCATCATATTTAGCCTTGGACAATAATTACAAAGTTAGAATAAAACACTAAATAGTAAGGTGTCCTATTTTTGGTGATCCTACTAGATTAAAAAAAATAGTTCTTCTAGAAACTAACAAAAAGGTGAGTTTAGTCATAGGTTTGTTAGCACAACATAGTCTAGTTTCAACATGTTTCAGTATAATTTTTGCTCATGAAATCTAGATCTAATGGGAATCATGTGTGGTATGATGGATATCACTTCTAGTTCAAATTATGTAGTTGATATAACTTCCAGATCAAAATCCATGTTCTAGACACCAATAATTGGGGGTAATGTGCATGATACATTAATTCTCCTTTTTTTTTGAGTTCAATTTATTTTCTAGGAATTTCTCAATAGTTACATGCCTTACTCCATTTATAGGTAGTTGACATCCTTTTTAAATTTTGGGTTTTATATAGGCTTAACTTCTTGAGAACCTGAGTTCTTGAGTTGGCTTCCACATAAGCCTATTACACCAATTTCAGAGTGGCTTTCATATAAACCCAATCTCCATCTTTTGAAATGGCTAAGAGTGACCTAGTTTACAACATATATTCGGTTATCCATGCCAACATTATTAGATCATAGTAAATTCATGGGCTTCATGATCCATCTCATATGAAATCTAATTCATATCATTATTTCTTCATAGCTTCACTTCACAGGGCAATGATGGAGCCAAAGGGACAACCTTTGTATTCTTAAGACACATATTTAGAGGGATTAGACACATAGTCCAAATATTGATTAACACACACATGATTCATTAACATCACTTAGTAGGTGATAATGGATCAAAAAGGCCTACCTTTGTATTCTTGAGCCACTTTTAGGGAATGAGCCCTCAACTTCATTCATGACATTACTTTTGGTACAACACACACCCAACACAATCTATAATCACAAGTTTTGTATTGGTTCATGTATCTAGTGAGGTGTCTTCATTCCTTTCTCTTCCTTTCTCTCTTATTAAACTTTTGTAAATTCTTATTTTAGATATAGCATATCTTGTAAGTACTGATCTACTCTATGTTTTTCATTACATATTCACACTTCACACCATACTCTCTCTCTATGCACATCCAACATCACATAGCTTCATGAGATTCCCCTTTTTAGGTAAGTTCAAGTATGCTTTCTATTTTTCCTTTATCCTAGTATTTTTCTTTATTACATCACTAGAATAAAGGGGGGACAAATGTAGTAATATAAAATGCAAAATTTGGCAACTTGACTATGGCTAATGACACCTAATCCATAGGACCATTTTTTTTACTCTCTTGACCTTATTAGGCATGTTTTCATAGTTTCCCAGTCATTTATATCTTTCTAGATTGAACCCTTGCTGAACAAGATGATCTTTTCATGAAAAATCCATCCCCCTAGGTTTCATGCTCCTTGGACAATAGTACCCAAATATGACTACAACATTGAAACCCAAGGTGTACAATTTCTAATGCTCTTGTCCAAGTGTATTTTGGCTTCTAATGGTCATTTTATCTTGGATCCTTATCCTAATTCATGTCATCCTAATGCAAATTAATTTAACCCATGATCATTAAATGCTCTATAAAATTCCATTCAAAGTCCATTTAGAAGGGTTGGCACTCATTTACAAGAGAGAATTAAGAATACAAGAATGACTACTCAAGCACTCTTCTCTATTCTCTATAAAAGTCATCCAATAGTATTTCAATCTTATTTAAACCCTTATACCAGTCCCTCGTCATTCCAAGTAAACCTAGTTTTGCATTTACTTGCATTTTCATCACACTATTACACCAAACACTTCAATGGGAGAACTACATATATCTTGATCCCTCCTCAAAGTATTGGTATGTAGGCAACATGTCCACACATATCGTGTGAAGTGCATCCAGCATATCCTTTACACACTAACCCCTTTTTTGTATTTTAAAAAGTTTTATTAAATTACATAAAAAACATAAGCACATGAATAATCATATCTACAAGGAGTTCTATTGACAATGAGGATCTAAAATTTGCTACATAGGATTACACAGATGCTATGAACAAAACCTAGAAAAAATTATATCTCTATGAGTAACTTGGACAATAGTGGAAAGACGAGGATTATAACATCAAATAGTGCGGTGTCCTATTTTCAATGATCCTATCAAATCACAAAATGAAGTCTAGATCTTAATTTGTGATAGTGTTCTAGTCTTATTCCTTTGATATCAAAATTTGTCTTAGCTATGACATCCCAAAATAAACTAAGTCATATTTTCTCTCACTTATTACTATTTTTAGAAAAGGAAAAAATATAATTTGTTTACATAAATCAGTGGCTTAATTATTAAATATTATTTACTAATTTTATCTACTAAGACCTATTTGTTATTTAGGAATTAAACATCTAATTTTTCAAAAATAATAAATCATTATGTCTATCCATGAAACTTTAACAACATGTGTTTTGAAACATTTTACATATTTTCCTTTCTATTTTTTATTGTATTTACCTATTTAACTCTCCATCACCCCATTAAAGACCCATTTAATATTGTCTAACTCTACATTAATCCAAGTAAACTATTATTCAATTCTAGTGAACTACTAATTATCTTAATTTCTCCATATTTATGATGAAATAAAGATTTTAAAAAATGAGATTGGAATATTGCTACATCAAATAACTTGCATTAAATAAATAGAGTTTTGAAATGAACACCCAAAATAATTATTTTTATAAGACTAAACAAAGTGATAAAACACAATAACTAAGGCTAAATATCAATATAAATTTGTATTTATATCAAATTAACCATACTTAAATTAGATCAAGGAAGTTTGTAGGTTAAAAATTCCCATAAAGTTATGTCTTCCCAAGTGGTCCCTATAATAACTTTGTTTGTCCCAAAAGGTTCATTGAGCGAAATATGTATATGATTATATTTTTTACATGAGAACCCAAAACAACTTTTTTCTAAGACCAAACAAAGTAATAAATCACACTAACTAAGGTTAAATATCAACACAACCCTATATTTATATCAGCTTAACCATATTTCCATTAAATCAAGGAAGCTTGTGGGTTTAAAACTCCCATCAAGTTAGGTCTTCCCAAGTGGGCCCTATAAGAACTTTGTTTATCCTAAAAGTTCATTGAGCTTGGGAGGTATAAAATTACTTAAGTACTTTTAAAAATTCTAACCTAAATGATCATTTATGTTCATCTATTGAGATGACCATCTTAGCAATAATTAGTTTTAAAAGAGTTTTTGGCCCATAGAGTACCCTATCAAGGTATCAAAAATATTATTAAATCTAATAAAGTTAGGTTTTCTGATTTAGTCATAAAAGACTAAACCAATAAATTATGTGGATAAAGCATTCAAAGATGCATGTATCCTTATGGACTTCATACACAATCTATCCAGGTCCTTTAAATTAAGATACCACAAAAACACTTTGTTCACATTCTACATGTGATTATATAAGCACTTCATTTAAGTATATAAGAATTAATCAATTTAAATTAAACAATAAAAGTATCATGATGATTCTTATTATGTCAATAGAGTGAGTGACTCCTAATTAAAAATTAATAAGGGAAAAAGGATCAATAAATACTACCCCTAAATTAGGTTATATTATGTCTTTTAGATCATCATATCATCTTTTCATCCATCATATCCTAACTTAAAAACCTCTTATAGAGTAGCTCTCTTAAGATAATTATATTAGGAAATAATCATTGGATTGTCTTTAGAATATATCGTAGTGAGTTACCAAGGATTAATGCATATTATATTACATTAATTGAAAACACTAAGTCATGTGAGAATGAGACATACAACTCTATTCGATCACAAGGTTCATCACTAATTATGCCCCTTTGATTCAAATTCTTCAAGTTATTAATATTAACTTGGGTTCATTTAATAACTACTAATTGTCTAATTTTTAAAATTTAATCCTTAGTTGTTATTCTTATAACTAACAAGTGCATTACTTTCTATGGAGTTGAGTTAACTAAATTAAGATAGTACAATATCCAAGCTACTTCTAAATGGTAGCATTTCTCTAAAAGATAAAAATTCCAAAAATAAGAATTCCAATAATAACTATGTTTATTAAACAAATTAATTGTAAATCATTATCAAAATTGCATCAAGATACAATGAATTGTCATTTAAGATAACATTTCCAACTAGTAGGTAATTCATAACTAATGTAAAAATATGAAAGGAACCTAAATATAACTATAGATCAAACTTTATTAAGTCTAGTATAAAAAAAGGAAACAATAAATATTCCTATATAATTTCAAATCAACCAACATATAATTCTTACATCACTCCAAACTCAAGAATTGAAATGAGTAAGATAATATAGTTAAATATTTGCATTAAAATTCATCCAAAAAGTCAATTCATATGACTGAAGTGATTATTTTCAAATTATACCATAACTATATGTAAGAAATAAGATTTAAAACATAAAGATTTTTATTCTTCCTTAAATTATAAAGTAATGTAAATATATAATAAATTCACTTAGTTGATAATGACTAACCAAAACACAAATTCCTATACTTACTAGAATATTCAAGGTAAAATTGGCTTCATAAATGTCTAGATACATATTATACATATAAAATATATTTAACTCAAATCAATGGTTTAATAATAAATTAGTGGAAAAATGCATGTCAAGTTAGAATATACTACAACTATTTATATTGAAAATACATATAAGTTAAAAAATAAATAGGCTTACCATAAATGATCCCTTTATATAATTTTCTTCCATCCAAGCCTTAACAAAAATACTACTAGTTCACACTAACTTTCCAACTAATATATTCAATAAAAAGCAAATAAATTCAAATATAAACCTCAAATTCTACCAATATAACCCAACACCAATATCACTAATTAAATTGACGAGTTTTCCAAATAACAATCATAATATGCTTTACCTTATTTATTTTTTCAAAATCATAGAATGATTTAACTCAATTACAAGACTAAAGTACAAATCCATAACTATCAAATTTTAAAAGCCCAAACTCATTCATAACTACTCTGAAAGATAAAAAATTAGTACATTACTAGCTATGGAATTGAGCTAACTAAATTAAGATAGTACAATATCCCAACTACCTCTAAATGGTAGCATTTCTCTGAAAGACAAAAATTCCAAAAACAAGATTTCCAACAATAACTATGCTTATTAAATAAATTAATTATAAATCATTATTAAATTCTCATCAACGTACAGTGAAGTATCGTTGAAGATAGCATTTCCAATTGGTAGGCAATTCATAATGAATGTAAAATAGGAAAGGAACCCAAATAAAACTATCGATCAAAATTTATTAACTCTAGTATAAAAAAAGAAACAATTGATATTCCTATGTAATTTCAAATCAACCAACATATAATTCTTACATCACTCCAATCTCAAGAATTGAAACAAGTAAGATACTATAGTTAAATATTTGCATTAAACTTCATCTAAAAATCCAATTCATAAGACTAAAGTGGTTATTTTTAAACAATACCATAATTATATGTAAGAAATAAGATTTAAAAGATAAAGAGTTTTATTCTTCCTTCAATTATAAAGTAATGTAAATATATAATAAATATAATAAATTCACTTAGTTGACAATGAACAACAAAAACACAAATTCATGAACATTCAAGGTAAAATTGGCTTCATAAATGCCTAGATACATATTCTACAAATAAAATATATTTGACTCAAATCAATGGTCTAATAATCAATTAATGGAAAAGTGCAAGTCAAGTTAAAATATACTACAACTAATTATATTGAAAATACATATAAGTTAAAGAATAAACATGCTTACCATAAAAGATCCCTTTATACAATTTTCTTCCATCCAAGCCTTAACAAAAATATTACTAGTTCACACTAACTTTCCAACTAAGATATTCAAGAAAAAACCAATAAATTCAAATATCAACCTAAAATGCTACCAGTACAACCAAGCACCAATATCATTAATTAAATCTACCAATTATCTTTTTCGAACTAACAAACATAATATGCTTTACCTTATTTATTTTTTCAAAATCATAGAATGATTTAACTCAATTAGAAAACTGAAGTAGAAACCCATAATTATCAAATTTTAAATACCCAAACTCATTCATAACTACTCTAAAATAAAATAAAAAATTAGTACATTACTTGTTATGGAATTGAGATAGCTAAATTAAGATATTACAATATCCCAACTACATCTAAATGGTAGCATTTCTCTAAAATACAAAACTTCTAAAAACAAGATTTCCAACAATAACTATGCTTATTAAATGAATTAACTATAAATCATTATCAAATTTTCACCAGGGTATAATGAAGTGTCATTTAAGATAACATTGCCAACTAATAGGCAATTCATAATTAATGTAAAATTGGGAAAGAACCCAAATAAAACTATCAATTAACCTTTATTAAGTCTAGTATAAAAAAGGAAATAATCAATATTCCTATGTAATTTCAAATCAACCAAAATATAATTCTTACATCACTCTAAACTCAAGAATTAAAACAAGCAAGATACTATAGTTAAATATTTGCATTAAACTTCATCCAAAAGTCCAACTCATATGACTAAAGTGGTTATTTTCAAACTATACCATAACTGTATGTAAGAAATAAGATTTAAAACATAAAGGGTTTTATTCTTCCTTCAATTATAAGGTAATGTAAATATATAACAAATATAATAAATTCACTTAGTTGACAATGAACAACCAAAACCCAAATTCCTATACTTACTAGAATATTCAATGTAAAATTGGCTTCATAAATGTCTAGATACGTATTGTACAAATGAAATATATTTGACTCAAATCAATGGTCTAATAATCAATTAATGGAAAATTGCAAGTCAAGTTAAAATATTCTACAACTAATTATATTGAAAATAGATATAAGATAAAGAATAAACATTCTTACATAAATGATCCCTTTATACAATTTTCTCCCATCCAAGCCTTAACAAAAATACCACTAGTTCACACTAACTTTACAACTAAGATATAAAAAAAAACCAATAAATTCAAATATCAACCTCGACTACTACTATCACAACCAAGTACCGATATCACTAATTGAATCGACCAATAATCTTTTTCCAAATAACAATCATAATATGCTTTACCTTATTTTTGTTTCAAAATAATAGAATGATTTAATTCATTTACAAGACTAAAGTATAAATCCATAACTATAAAATTTCAAATGCCCAAACGCATACATAACTACTCTGAAAGACAAAAAAGTAGTACATTACTTGCTATGGAATTGAGTGAACTAAATTAAGATATTACAATATCCCAACTACCTCTAAATGGTAGCATTTCTCTGAGAGACAAAAATTCCAAAAACAAGTTTTCTAACAATAACTATGCTTATTAAACAAATTAATTGTAAATCATTATCAAATTTTCATCAGGGTACAATGAAGTGTCATTTAAGATAACATTGCCAACTAGTAGGAAATTCATAATTAATGTAAGATATGGAAATAACCCAAATAAAACTATCAATCAAACTTTATTAAGTCTAGTATAAAAAAGGAAATAATCGATATTCCTATGTAATTTCAAATCAACCAACATATAATTCTTACATCACTCTAACCTCAAGAATTGAAACAAGCAAGATACTATAGTTAAATATTTGCATTAAACTTCATCCAAAAATCCAAATCATATGACTAAAGTGGTTATTTTCAAATTATACCATAACTGTATGTAAGAAATAAGATTTAAAACATAAAGATTTTTATTCTTCCTTAAATTATAAGGTAATGTAAATATATAACAAATATAATAAATTCACTTAGTTGACAATGAACAACCAAAACACAAATTCCTATACTTACTAGAATATTCAAGGTAAAATTGGCTTCATAAATGTCTAGATACGTACTGTACAAATAAAATATATTTGACTCAAATCAATGGTCTAATAATCAATTAATGGAAAAGTGCAAGTCAAGTTAAAATATACTACAACTAATTATATTGAAAATACATATAAGATAAAGAATAAACATTCTTACCATAAATGATCCCTTTATACAATTTTCTCGCATCCAAGCCTTAACAAAAATACCACTAGTTCACACTAACTTTACAACTAAGATATAAAAAAAAACCAATAAATTCAAATATCAACCTTGACTACTACTATCACAACCAAGCACCGATATCACTAATTGAATCGACCAATAATCTTTTTCCAAATAACAATCATAATATGCTTTACCTTTTTGAAAAAATCATATAATGATTTAACACAGTTATAAGACTAAAGTAAAAATCCATAACTATCAAATTCCAAATGCCTAAACTCATTCATAACTACTCTAAATTCAAATAGAAAGAGTTAATTCTTAATTGAGAAATTGTATATAAAAAATATTGAGTACTAATTTTATTTAAGTTGAGAATCACTTCAACTTGTTCAAAAAATATCTCAAGGTGAATATTTTAGATCATAACATAACACAGGTTTCATTAGAATTCAAATTCTACTCATAATCTAATATCAACTAAGCCATATTCACTACTAACTGCATAGTTGTATATCTTCATCTATATAATTAAATAATAGAAATATGCAAGATCAAATGCATGAATTATTTTTCATTACCTTGCCATTACTAATTGAATTCCATCCATAATATCCAATCAAATCCAGGGATCACATAAATCTTAACACAATGAAATCAAAAATTGTTCATAGTTATATAACCAAGAACATTCAACCATATCCATCTACTGAATTTATTCGAATGGATCCATAAAACAATGATGAATAGCTATCAACATTACTTCATACCATAATAACAAGGGATGAGATGATATAGGTTATAAAATTTTAACTCAAGCATAAGAGTGTACAATAAGGAACATAGTTAATATGAATACACCTTTAAACGCTTTATTCAAAAAAATAATAATGTAGAATAATCTAAATTGTAAGTTTCACAAAACCCACTCGACCAATGCAATGAGCCCTCCTTCAGTGGGACTAACCACCCTAACCATTAAAATGATGGGGATTTAAGATCATAAGGTTATGGTGGCCTTAAATAGTTTAAAATGAGTTTCCATCCACATAAAAAATAATCAAAGACCAACCAAGCTGAAGAAAATTGAAATGCCATTGAAAAAATAAAACCCTATTATTCATAATCAAAATGGTTGTTGGGTGTATGCATGAAGTTTGGGGGGGGGGGAAGTGGATATAATTACACTTTTTCACCCAACAATCATTCCATGTACGTGGTTATTATAACTACATACACAATTCTTGAAGTTAGCCTCAGTGGTTACCAAGGCTAAACCACATACATGTAAAAAATGTGTACGTAGTTTTTACACACTTAAAAGAAACTGTGAATACCAAATAATTTATCATTTCACACAATATAAACCATGATTAAAAAAAGGGAAGACCAAACCTATGTTTTGGAGCATCAACTTTGAACAAGCAAGATTTCATATTTTGGAGCCACCCACCCTTTGATTTGATAATTCCACGTCAAATTAGAGGTAAGCCAACATGTTTTACTGTAATTGGACCCTAGTTTTTTATATTTTGTTGTAATTTTATTGAAATTATTTTTATTTTTATGTTTTTTAATGCATACATATTCACGTGTAGTGGCTAATCTACCATCACCTGACTCCAAAACCCTCTTATCCCTCTTAACTCTCCAATCCCTCCTCACATGCAAAACCTTCCTAACCCTCCTCCCTTGTAAAATCCTCCTAGCCCTCTTGTAGTTCCTCAATCTACCCAAGGTAGTTAAGGGGATTTATCAAGCCATATAGTATAAAATAATCTTTAACTTTAGAATATTACTAGGTCATTAAGGGTCCACATTCAAATAACCCCCACCAAATTTCCATAGTAAACATACTACAAATATTAGTAGATCAAGTCTAATCATTAACAGGTCAAATTGATATGTGGGATGAATATAGAAATAGTTGTAGGACATATTATTCCAAAAAACTATAGAAAGATATTGTGAAATATAAAGATATAAAAAAATCCCAAATTTGTACCCTATTCATTGATGGGAGGACTAGTGTATAGATTTATGTGAAGGCTAAATAGATTCCAATTCATTGGTGCACTCTTGATTTTTTCAAACATAATTTTTACAATTGATGGTGGATAATATTTGATCACCCACCTTACAAAAATAATGATGTTCCACTCTATTTTCTATGTAAATTGTATTGTGAGTTTGTGTTGAATGAAATCCCAAATTATTTTGATTTCTTGGAGTTCTAGGGTAGGGAAAAGGGCTTTGCATAGGATAGACTTAGGGCATGTTGTGCACCTAATTATCTATAAAAATCACATGTTAACAAACACCATCCTCATAATACACTACCCTCTATAGTCAAGGAGAATATAGATATTGATAAATTATATGTGCTTAAAGCTCTTACTGACACCCTCATTCAGCATATGACCCAAGTTTCTCATACTCCTAAGGAGGGTAGACATGGTGAAGTTTTTTCTAATGCTTCTACCCGATGATTTCATTTATGAAAATCATGTGGTGATGCATGCACTAAATATAATGAGGATGAGGATTATTTCATGTAGTATACTCATGGTGGTTTTTCCATGGGCCTAGATGATATTGATATTTCTATGTTTAAACCATCTACATTTCATCTAGTCACCTTGACTAACACTTCCCGTGTATGTTTAATATTTTACTTAGTATAAAAAAATTTAGACTTGCTAAATTTAAATATTTTTACAATTTAAAATGTAATTTGATGTATATACACTATTTTTGTGTTGCATCAAGCTTGTGGAGTCCATATGAGCACATGTGTTTCTCATAATGCACCTATAGTTTATCCCTATATGGAAGTAATTTATAATGATTAATTAATGTTATTATTCATTGTACATATATGTTGTATATATGTGTGTCTATGTGTGAATTTTTAAGTGATTGACATGATATTTTGTATGTTTAATTGATGACCACAAAAGAGACTCCACCATATATTAGTGAGGGAATAAATGTAGGTGTTGATATTGTGATTTCATCTACACAACAACTCTTTGAGGTACATTGTCCAATTATATATTACATAATGTTTAATTATAAATATGGATGCATGTTTTGTAATTATATTCTATACTTGTGCAAATATATGACACATAAAATAATTGTCTATGTATAATCCTCTGATGATGTCTTCTGGTCGAATTGAAATGATTAACATGGATGGCATGGTAAAGTTAGATAATTTAATTTATAACTTTTCATATTATATTTCAATGATTTAGTTTTGTTAGCGTATGTATTTATTTTTCCCAATTTATTTAATTGAGAATATTATATTTATGCACATGGAGTTTCCTATATTTGGGGGATAGGCTTGCTTATGTGGAGATTGTGTGTCATATACTTGTCATAGTGTGTCATAGAGAAGCAACTCCTTTGACCAGCTATTCCAGGTATGGGAGTTACACCTGTATTTTGGGCACCTGTCACCACCTTTCATGGAGGAGTTACATTTTATTCATGGGGTGATTTGACCACCACTTAAGGAGGAGTTACATTTGTGCTCCCCTATTTGTATTCTCCATTTGAGCCTATTTCCTTTAATTTAATAGTGGGTTTTCTCCTATTTATCTTGTGCAATTTATCTCTTTGTATGCTTTCAATTTTCTTTAGCATCATTATGGTGTGCACTAGATTCATCTCATGTGATCAAATCTCTATTGATTTTAAGCTATCTAGATCCTAGTATAACTTTTATATGGTATCAAAGCCTACCCATGGTAAACATTAGTCTAGTCTTATTTTTTGTTAAGCTTTCATTCAAAATCATAAGTTCTTTGTCAGATTATTTGGAATGTGTGTTTTTTGATCTTCTGATTTCATAGATTTGTAATACTAAATCTATTTGAAGGTCAAATATAAAGGTGACATGATTTTAAACTATTCATCTACATTGAGCTGCTTGTATGGTTCTATTTTTTGGCTTTGTATATTTGTAGGAAGACATTTATTTTCATGGTTGGCTTTTCATCCGACCATTCTTTTACAAACAACAATTCAACCATAAATAATCATGCTAATTTTTTTTTGGGTTTAGTGCACATTTATCTTGAATTTATAGATCAATTTAAAGTTTTAAATTTAATTGATAAATGTAGAAGTTATGGTGTTTTTAGTAACTGCTACTCAAAACAAAAATGAATTTGGTGATCATTGCTAAAGTTTATTTACTTGTTTATTTTTCAAAAATATATTGAGGAATGATTGTAAGAGAATTGTAATTTGATTGATAATGTTTGGCATTAAATTTTGGTTCTAATGAGTGGTTGGAAGGCTAGGTTCCACTTGACTAAGTACTTTTTTTAAAGTTCAAATAGTATTTTTTATCAATAGGCCTATTTTACGAGAAATTAAAACTTTGAAATCTTACAAATCGTAACTCAAAATTGATTGCCTTTTTTGTAAAGTCACTTGTTTTTGTATTTCCCACACATTGGACTTTTTTTTTGAAAAATTCACTACTTGATAAAGTGCCATTTTTTGGGTCTCACCTTGGACACATTTTTGACTGAGCCTGATGTCTTGTTTGCATAAACTTGTCTTCTTAACTTGCACTGATTGCTCTAGATGCATTATCAGTTGAGTTTGACATCTTTTGAGTGTGCACTTTCAACATTTGAGGGGTTTTAAAATTTCACATTTATGAGGGGGTGTACCTAGCTTATTTTCACTTTCTATTCTAATCTTGCACTTTCTTTCTTCTATAACTACAACCTACAATAACTCTACTTCACTTAATTTTGGCACTAAAATGGACTCAATTTTATTAAACCCACTAAATCCCTTTAATTATCATGAATGGAAGATAAAAATTACCATCATTCTAAGAAGTAAGGGACTATATAGGATAACCATGGGTAGTGAAGTTGAACCTAGAACAAAAGCTAAAAAAGTTAAGTGGCACAATTATAGTGATGAAGCCTATGGATTGCTAATTTTGTTAATATCTTCTGGGCTTCTTTTTCACATATAAACTACTAAAACTCCCAATGATGTATGGGTCACCTTAGAAACATTGTTTGGGAAAATTCATGAGATGAGAGGTCATGAGCTCGAGAATGAACTCATTAGCCTAAGTCCTAGTAACTTTGAAACCTTTCAGGACTTCTTCAATAAGTTTAAGGCCTTGAGATTGTAGTTGAAATAATGTGGGATAGACAATAAATATGACCAACTTATTCTTTCTATGCTCACCAAACTAGGTCTTAGCTATTCAGTCTTTGTCTCCACCTTCCATGCCACCAAAAGTGCTTTTAGCACTACATGGAAAATTCCCTCTTTAGACACCTTTATTGTTGACTTGACTAGGGAGAAAGACAAGTCCATATGGACATAGTGAAGTGTAGTAAACCTTAAGCCTTGATTACTGGAAATGATATAGAAAAGACTTCAACTAAAGAGAAGAAGAAAGAAAATACCTCTACTAAGACCAACACTGAAACTTCCTCTTCCAAAGCAAAACCTAAGAAGGAGAAGGTTAAGTGTGCCTATTGTAAGAAAAATGGGCATGATGAACACAAGTGCATGAAGAAGCAAATAGATCACCTAACTTATCTCCTATATATCACAACATAGGTGTTCTTGAATCTATCAAGCAAAAATCATTAACCCATGAATCTACTAAGGCTAAGGGCAAAGGTAAAGAGAAAGAAAAGGGCAAGGCTCTTGTAATAGTTGTAACTTCCACATCTTCATGGGTTATTAACTTAGGTGATTCACCACATGGGCACTTCACTTGTTGAGTTTTCTTCCTTAGAGCCTTGTATCATGACTTCTATTAGCTTGGGTGATGACACTTATGTACAAATTGTAGGGAGAGGCTCAATTGAAATGGAAGGAGGAACATTCAATAATGTTCTAAGTGTTTCTTATCTTTCAACCAATCTCCTATCCATACATCAAATCACTCATATTGGTAAGGGCATGAGTTTTGAGTTTTCACTAGATTTAATTATCATCTTGGAGTTGCATAATGATGCTACAATGGCAATGGGTAGGGTAGATCACCAATCTAGGTTGTACACCTTCTCACATTTTACACCTGATTCTTCTCCAACAACATTGCTGACTCACTCAAATGGAGTTATAAAACTATGGCACGAATGTTTTGGCCACCTCAACTACCACTACCTTGAACAACTTAGCAAAAATAACATGGTCATATGCTTACCTTGAGTTTAATTTTATAAGGGACTTTGTGAGGGTTACTCTCTTGGGAAGCATCCTAAATCAAAATTTGACAAAGGCAAAGCTTGGAGGGCTTGATAAGAATTGGAGTTAGTGCACAGTGATGCATCTATGTCATTAATGATTTCTTGAGATACACATGGGTATACTTTCTTAAGAAAAAGTCTAAAGTATTTGAAGATTTTTAAGACTTTTAGAATATTTTTGAGAAATAATCTAAGAAATCTATAAAGTTTATTTAAACTAATAATGGAGGAGAATATGTCAGTAAAAAATTTGAGTAGTTTTGCACTACATAGGGGATTGATTTGTAGCACACAGTTACTTACAATCCTTCACATAATAGAGTTGTAGAATGTAAGAATAGGTTATTGAAAGAGATGGCTAGTTATATGATTTACTCTAAGTCTTTAGCACCTCAATATTGGGCCAAATCTATTAATTGTGTTTGTTATATCTAGAATAGGGTTCCTTATAAAGATTTGAAAGTCATAACTCCGTTTGAAGCTTGGCATAAAAGGAAACTTGATGTTGAGAACTTTAGGGTTTTTATATTTATAGCTATGGAATATATACTAAAGAAAAAATGTAAAGCTATGGAATGTTAGTCCTATCCTTTCATCTTTGTATGTTATCCAAATGGTCTCAAGGGGTACCACCTTATTCATCCAACCACACATGAGTTGTTCATAGAGAGAAGTGTTCACTTTCATGAGAGTCTTAGAGACTCAATACTTGACACTTATTCTCGTTCATTGGATCTACCTGGACATGATGATTCTTCTTTTGATTTAAATCATCTAGATTAGGTTCTTGAGCCAGAGTCATCATTTTTTTATTCTAGTTTAGATAGTGAGGATAATGATGTAAAGTCATCTACATAAACCTCTAGTCATGCTTCAGAGGATGAGGAGTCAACACCTGACTCACCCACATTAAGGCCACTTTGGGCTAGAAAGATACTTAAGAGTGTAAGCACTTGGGTAGGGGATCTAGAAAATGATAGACATACTTAGGAAGATTATCAGAATGGTCCACATGCCTTATTTGCTTTAGTTTTAGATCTATAGACATTTTGAGAGGATTTGGGCATACCTAAGTGAGATAGTGCTATGTAAGAAGAGTATTCTTCCTTGATCAAAAATCACACTTGGGATTTGACTTCACTTCTTAAGGGAAGGAATATAGTTTGATGTATGTAGATATATCAGACCAAGTTTTTAGTAGATGGGTCAGTCGATAAGTACAAGGTATGATTGATCACCAAGGGTTCTTCATAGGTAGGTGACATTAACTACTTTGAGACCTTTACATCCATTACAAAGATGACTTTGATCTAACTCACTATATATAGCCATAGTACATGGTTGAGATGTGCACTAGATGGATGTGAAGAGTGCCTTTTTTCATGGAGACCTTGAGGAAAATATTTACATGGAGTAGCCACCTAGGTTTGTTTAGAATTCATCCTTAGTTTGCATACTTAGGAAATCTATCCATGGCCTCAAACATGCCCCTCAATATTGGTATGCCAAGATAGATTCCCTCTTCCTTATAACAGGTTTCACTAGGTGTCATTTAGACCCAAATATTTACTTCTTATGGTAGGATGATTCTCCACTGATACTGGTACTTTATGTTGATGATCTTTTAATCACCTGGAGTTCTTTATCAGCTATTACAGTGGTGAAGACATCTCTACAGAATATATTTAACATGATAGACTTGGGTATTTTACATTACTTAACATCAAGATTTCATAGTATATGTCAAGGATATCCCTTGCATAGCCCAATTATTCTCTCAATATTTTGACTCAATTTCACATGGATGAGTGTAAGCCATTTTTGACTCCCTTTCTATCATGAATCAAGCTTGAGGATGACTATTCTACACCATTGGTTAATACCACTTGATATTGATAGTTTGTTGGCAGCCTCATTTATCTAACTCAAACTAGGCCTAATATTTCATATGCAGTGGGACTTATCTCCATATTCATATTGGAACCTCATGCAGTACACTGGAAAGTAGATAAGAGGATCTTGCACTACATACAAGGTTCTCATATATTTGAGATTAACTATAGATTTGGCATAGAGGTTGACTTGATTTGATTTATAGATTCAGACTAGGATGGTGATTCTTAAACTCACAAGTCCACTTTTGGTTATAGTTTTTCTTTGGGTTATAGTCATATCATTTGGTCTAGCAAGAAGTGTAATGTTATTTCTATATCATCCACAGAGGCAGAGTATAGGGGAGTTGTTAACATAACTACTAAGTCTATTTGGATTTAGGGGATTCTATCTGAGTTTGGTGTTTCTTTTAGGTAACCCACTATCATCTATTGTGATAACTAGAGTACTATACATATATGCAGGAATCTAGTTTAACACTGTCAAACCAAACACATTGAGATTCACATGCATTTTATTTAGGAGATTATTCATGGTCAAGTCATTGACTTGATATTTTGTTAGTCTTTAGAGTAGGTTGCAAATATCTTAACCAAACCCTTCATCAAGAGTAAGTTCATTCATTTATGAAATCTTCTTGGGGTGCCATCTACATCAATAGCAACACCATCTTTGGGGGGGTGATTCTAGCCTCTTTTTTTCTTTTATGTCTCTCTTCTGGGGGATAGTTTTTTTCCTATGGGTTTTCTCCTTTTCTCTACTTTATGAGAGATTTATTTGTATATGGGTACCTGATCAAGCCTAGTTTCTAAGACCCATTATTTATTTCCACACTACCTACCTAAGCTATGCTTTAGGGGGGTGTTAGTTTAGGTATTTATTTTGCTCAATTTATTTAATTGGGAATATTATATTTGTGCACATGGAGTTTTCCTACATTTAGGGGATAGGCTTGCTTATGTGGAGATTGTGTGTCATAGAATTATCATATTGTGTCATAGATAAGTAACTCCTTTAACTGGCTATTCTAGGTATGGGAGTTATACCTCTATTTTGGACACCTATCAACACCTTTTATGGAGGATTTACATTTTATTCATGGGGTGATTTGACCACCACTTGAGGAGGAGTTATAATTGTGCTCTCCTATTTGTATGCTCATTTTGAGCCTATTTCCTTTAATCAAATATTGGTTTTTCTCATATTTATCTTTTACAATTTATCTCCTTGTATGATTTCAATTTTTCTTAGCATTGTTGTGGTGTGCACTAGCTTCATCTCATGTGATCACATCTCCATTACTTTTGCATTATCCGGATCTTAGCACAACTTCAATAAATTTATGATCTAATTTTGAATTTTTATTTTGTATGTATATATATGTGTGTAGGGACCAACACCTTCCATCGTCAGGAGTAAGTCACTGTCTTGTATTGGTGGTCTATTTCACACTCATGTTCAACAATGTGAATCTATCATTAACCTTTTTGACCTCTAATCTCAAATTGACCGTGACTACCATCGTGTGATAAGTGAACCTATGAATAATTTTTGTATGATTTGAAAAAATTAAACATGTAAATTTTGTAAAAATCTTGTTATATCATTTATAATTTATAACAATATTTTCATATGAAAATTTGGAGCTACAAGAAAGTTTGGAGTTGATGAGGACTCGTATTCAATCTACTTAAAGACATTCAATTTCAAGAAAGACATCTATGGGAGAGGGTTTAACAAGTAAGAAAAAGAGATTGATGCATTTTGATAATTAGGAGATCATGTCTTATGACATTTTTTTATACACCTATATGGTTTGATGTATAGTTGTTTGGCATGTTGTAGCATTGACCTCAGATATTGTATTGTGTTCACATTTTGTACACCTTTATGGGTTTTATGGATATAATATATATACATATATTGTTCAAAATTTCACTTTTTAAACATTTAAATATGATGAATGTTGTTAAAATTCATGGAGAATTTACATATAATTATGTTAATAAATTGTTCAATAATTTGTTTTGATTTTGAATATCTTTCATACCATTTCACAAAACTTTGTTTACAATATTTCATACTCTATTCTCTTAGATTGGTCTTAAAATACCAATAGATTTTTATGTAAGTAAAATATTATCATCTACAAACCTATATAAAACATATGCCTTTGATACCTATGATTGCAATGTTTATCCCAAGCTCACCTAGCTTAATGCTTTGTCCTTTCTTTTTTACACTAGGTTCATGGACTTCCTCACTGGAATATATTTTTGTCAACACCATTTCACTCTCTTATGCTTCTTCAAGGTTCTGATATTCACCTCGATCATATCTCAAGGTTCAACTCACTCTACAATATTCACTCTCTTTTTGAAATCAATATTATCTCACTCTCTCAATGCACCTTCTAGGCTTGTCTAGGCCTATTATCATATACCTTATCTATATGCACTTAGAGTCACATACAATAGCTTCCAAACTCATACCCAATCCTAAAACATGCCAACTAACCTTACTTGAATGCCCCAACTCTTCCTTGTACCTATATTCCACTTTTACCCAAGTAGGGTTACAAGGCTTAATAGGCCTAATTCAAATTCTTCAAGATTTTTCTTTCCCCTAAGACCTTATTGCTCACTCCTGACCCAAATCTCATGATTATCATACTAATTTAAATCTCAAACAACTTTACTCATAAGATTATACCTCCACTCTTCCACCTTATCTATTTATTTCCCCTTGTTGGCTTCGAGGACTAGGCCTAGTAGCTACACTCTATTATAGACTTGTCCCATTAGGGTTTTAGGCTTATTTGGGATTACGTTTTGGACATAGGTCATCTCATATACCTTTCCCAACCTAAAAACTACCTTAAACACTTGAAGTAGGGAATCCATACATTTTTTCCATAATTTTCATTTTATTATGTTAAATTTATAAGTTATGTGTACAGAGGGTTTGTGGGTACAAGTTGGGTAGATTGGCATAACTGATATAAGTTTTTGCTCCTTGATCTAATTTGGTCAATTAAGGGAATTAAAACTTGATTTTAGGTATAATTCCACCAATAATCCCCTCTTTTTAATAATTTAAAATATCACATTAATTAAATTATGTGATAATTAATCTTAGTTATGAATATGATATACCACTTATTATAAGTAAGATTATAAGTAAATATATATTAAACAATATAAATGTGTTCTAGGAGGATATGTGATGGTGTCAAAAGTACAATAAAAATTATATTATCATTAAGATTAATTTCAAAAATTTATATTATGATTACATTGAATGGCCTTTCAATCATGTTATGTTGTAGGTTTTAGGTGTTAGACCTAATTTTATTCATTTTTTTTAAACACTCTCTTTTGTTGATTCAACTTATCTTTTTGTTAATGGTATGCAAATCATTTCATCTCTTCCACTCCACTAGATAAGGATGTCCTCTTATCCTAACACTTTGAGTTTGTTACAAGATTATTTGGATATGTGCTAGTGAATGTTGTTTCTCAAGAGGTTATTTGAGGAATTTTCCTCCCTATGGAGAGCTCTCCTCAAATATTTAACGTCCATTTTTTGACGATTCCTTCCTTACATTAGTTGAATAAATAATTATCAAATAAGAAATATATTACCTGGATAGAGTTTGTTTAGCTCTAGGCTCCAATATTTATTGAAGGAAGATATAAATACTTTACTCATATCCCTTATTAGCTTCAAAAATTTGTGTAGAAATGGGTTTAACATGGTAAGAATATTTGATTTATTAGAATCATGGTATAGTTTAAACCTACCTAGGATTCCTATTATGAACTTATGTTCAATCTAATTTTTTCCCTTGAGATTTTCTTTATCACTCCTAACCCCACTCTTGTGCTTATCATACTCATTTCAATCTCAAATAGTTATTTTCATAAGCTTAGACCTCCACTCTTCCACCTTATCCACTTGTTTCCCCTTGTTGGATTCAAGTACTATACCTAATATCTACACTCTATTATATACATATCCCACTATGGTTTTAGGCTTCTTTGGGATTGAGTTTTGGCCATATCTCTTCTCATAGACCCACCCTTTATACAAACCAAACACAAGTTATGGTCATTTTGGTGCAACAAGACACTAACCAATAGGGATGATGGCCTTATATTATTTGTTAAGTTAGTTGAAATGTTTAAAGGAGGAAATAAATAGTTTTTTCATCCCTCTCAACATGGGTTAACTTGGTGTTATGATGTCCTTGCAGAGAGTTCACATAAGAAATGTATCATTTTCCCTTTGAAATTTCCCTACCCTCCTTGATTGATGGGTTACACACCTATATAAATACATCCACCATGTTTATATATCTTCTTGACACCTCATGATATGATTTTAAACTCCTCAAATCTATGCAATAAGTATGATGTCTCATATGCTTACTTTGTCATCTTGCCAAGCTTGCTAAATGTATAGTGAAAACTTGTAACTTGGTGAATTCACATGATTTTTTTATATAATATGCCTAATTAGGATATTAAAATAATTTTAATTTTGGAATATATCTCTATGCAAGTTTGTATCCCTCTAATCCACCTAGAACTCCCAAAAATACCCAATTTGGTTGTTTTAGGCCTCAAAAAGCTTTGAATGGATTAAGGGGCCAAAAATGAGTTTTCAAGATTACATAGATCCCTTAATAGGATCATTGGATATGTTTCAATTGGTTATACATATAGGATTTACAGAAAATCATAAATTATTCATAAAACTCCCAAACAAAAATTCTTTGTAAACTACCTATTTGTTGCCCTATAAGGGATATAGAGGTGTTTTGAAGTTACTTGGGCTCATTTTGTATATTTTTGAGGTGTATGATAATTAATTAAAGTATATATAATATGATAATTTATTATAATACAACATTTTTTTGCCTCTGAGCATGTATAGTTAGGAGATAGAGCACCCATTTTGGCCTCAAACAACATTAAAATAAATGTTGTCAACATGTGAGCCAATTTGGAGATATCTACCTCTAGGTCCTCATGGATAAAAATAGCATTGAAAACATGTAAATTTTGGCTATTAATTTCTAATAATTCATTCATTCCCTCTAATCACTCCTAATTAGGAGATAGTGCACCCATTCTACCCTTAATCAATATTGATAACAAATGTTGTCAATATGCGAGCCAAGTTGACTATTTATACCTTTGGGGCCTCATGGTTGAAATATAGCATTTAAAACACATTTATGGTGACTATTAATGTCTAAGACCACATTATTGGACTTTTATCACTCCTAGATAGGATATGGAGCACCCATTTTGGCCTTAAGTAATATTGACAACAAATGTTATCAACATGTGAGACAAGTTAGAGATCTCTACCTTTGGGGCCTCATGGCTAAAACCTAGCATTTTAAACTAATAAAATAATAGTAAAAATTGTTAATGTGTCCTTAAATTACTTAAATTTTTCTTATATCCATTTATATTTATGTATGTGCCTTGCATACTCATATATAAGTTCATCCCTAAATTTGCCCATAAATGTGGAAATAGGTATTTATTCTATAACAAGCTCACACCTTTTAGATTCCTTTCCATATTTTATTTGATACACCACAAATTTATATCTAATATATACAACAAATTTTTTTCCAATTACATGTGTAATCTCATAATGGGTACATGCTTACAATTTTGGCAGTCCACCATAAATGTTAAAACTTCCATCTAAACATGCATTGTTATAAAATAATTGATCATCTGGTCTTTCACAAAAATTGTTGGAATGAATTATATTGTTTATTTTGGTGGATATTCCACACCATACTCTTGTAAAAAGTTGTTAGTATGAAAATTACAATGACCATAACAAAAAATATCATAATTCATATAAAATTCAACATGTTGCATACAACAAGAAGTAGTGCGTGTGTGATTGATTTTCACATAGAATGGTTTAGCCATTTCAAAATACCTTTGAATAATATAAATCTATGGATATTTTTCAACATATTTAGAGTAAAATTATGTTTGATTCATATCCAAAAAATGTATACGATGTGGTTCATGATTATGATAACCAAATCTTCTTTTCACTACATCTCTAATATTAAGCAATACCCTTATGTTATCTTTCCAAAATTATATAATTAAATATTTTAGGGAATCCATTATAAGATTGTATTTATATGGGAGTCTACTATATAATTCCCAAGTCATTTTTACCATTAACATCAAGTCTTGTATGTCTCCCAATTTCTTTCATTAGTGTTTTTTGTTTATGTGCAAAGTTTGGATTATTTTTCTAACAAATCATTCATTCTTTATTTTACCACTTACCAAATAAGGTGTAATAACACATTTGGTAGTGTTACCATATTTGGTGTATTTATTCACACCTAATTGATGGTATGCATTATGAAATTTTCAACAATTGTCTTGTTTACACCATCAATATTTGATGTTATTAGTCTTAAGGTGTTCATTTTAGGTCTTATCTTTTTTAATTGCATCAATGTAATAAACAATTGGCATATTTGAGTTTTGTTAATATTTAATGTGTCAATCTGAAATTCTTTCAATTTTTCTTCTCATATGGTGCTTGGACATTTTTTTAGGCATTGGTTTCAAAATAGATTCATTAATTTCAATTAAATACATTGGTTTTCTTCTATAAATCTTAGGAGGTGTTCTTAATCATATATTTGATTGATTTGGTATTTCCATATTATTTTCTTCATTAGTAGGTTCTTCATTGAATAGTGTTCCCATATAGTTTTATTCATTTTAACTTTTTCCATTAGGTGTTTCCATATTAGTTTCATCTTTTGTAGTTTTTATAATGCATGTTTCCAAGAAATTCATAGTATTATGCATACTATCTATTGGGTGAATATTTTGTCACTACCTAACTGATGAGAAAAATAGGTTATTTCAACCACAACATAAGGAAATTGGTCGGCCTAGTGTGTAGGTTTACCACATTAAAAGTGGACAAATATCTCCTCTCATCAAGGGGAGGTTCCCTATAACTATGAGGGGATATATACTATATATATGCAGAAAATAACACTCAGGGGTAGGACAACACCATCCATCTCTCTTATTTTAGAGATGATGTTCACAAAAAAAGGAGAAATCGAGGTGAAAACACTGAAGGCACTTTTCTTCTTTCAGAAGTGGTCTTACAACAAATAACAAGAGTTCTTTTTGATAGGTAACAAGTAATTGGTAATAGGGGGCATAGTAGCCAGTAGAAAAAGGTGTAGCACAAAGTCTCCACCTCAACTACCCAAGAGTGAAATATGAAGGATAAGGGGGGCACAAAGCCATCCCAAGATCCTTTACATAGAAATAAACTAAAAACATACACACTAGAGACAATTGTGGTAGCACAAAGTCTTCCCACAGTTGGCTTCAAGACACCTTCCTTATCACTTCTACTAATTCTGCTTATTTCATTAAATGGACAAGAATGTATTCAAGAAATAGACATAAGAAAAATATCCTAAATGACACAAGCTATTATAGCTCAAAGTCTGAAAGTAACCTGCTTTCTCATTTAAACAAAGAAATATGATTAACAATCTGAGCTCAAAGTCTCAGTGATCACCTCATAATTTTGGTAGACTTTTGCTTCTATAACCAAAAAGATCTCCCCTACATAAAATAGGAGATTACCATATATAATAGCCAAGGAAGACTTCGTGCTTTATTTCATGGAATGACCCATGCTGCATTCAATGCCTTGAATGCATTTTTAGTTTAGTCAAAGAGGCCATGTTGGAACAAGGCATCTACCTTAACTATGGCATGTTAATTCATCTCAAAATATCTTCTCCTCTACATGGGTTATCTGATCTTTCTCCCAATAGGTATGCAGTTATCCCCTTGCTCTCCTTCCAAGAAAGAAAAATAGGCCATGCCTTTTAATGTTTGTCAGCTCAAATATCTACTTGGTAGACTATTCTACCTACTAGAAATAACTCTTACACAGATATTTTTGGTCTTTCCCTCTTTCCTATTACTATTTGAGCTCTCGAGCTATCTTTTCCCTTGCTACTAGCTCTTTCAACTCCCTCTTTAGCTAGTCATTGAGTTTTCTCTTTAGGTTCTGTGCCATATTTGAAAATTAACAGATATTTCATTTCCTTGAATTTGACATCTATGGGGATGTCAATAGTTGTTCACTTTGAACCACTTTCAACCATGAACCTTTGAACCACTAAAGTTCATTGGTTCACTCGTTTAATGTTTTGAGTGGCCTTCTCAGCTCCTTGGTTCCATTGCATTTTTGGTTCATTCACTTTCTTGGTTCATTCCCTTCTTTGCTCATCAATTGAACCATCTCTTTGAACTGGTCTCTAGAATCTTCCACTTCTTTCCTTTACTCAGAGCTTTCTTTAAACCTTTAAACCTTTAAACTTTTTTAGTTTAAGGTTCAATGGTTCATCCTCTTTCTTAGAAGCCTTTTTTTTCTCTAAGTCTTTTGAAGCTTTGAAATTCCTTTGGCTTTATATCTTTGGAACCCCCTGAAGGGAAGGTGTCCCTTCAGGACTTGAGAAAGGTTCATTTCCTGGTCGTCGAGAGCCCCCCACAAGGGTACCTACCATTTGAGGTCCTTCGGGTGGCCTTCTTCTTCAAATCATTTAGAGTCCATAGAACCATGTCTATAGAGTCCATTGAAACATGCCTATACAGTCTGTAGAAATAGGCCTATAGAGTCTATAGAAATAGGCTTACAAAGTTCATAGAAACCAGCCTATAGAATCTGTAGAATCCAACCTATAGGCCTTTGATCATTCCTTTAGACAAAATTTCTTTAGAACCTCCTGAAGGGAAGGTGTCCCTTTGGGCCTCGAGAAAGTTCCATTTCCTAGTCATCAAGAGCCCCCATAAGGGTACCTACCCTTCAGGGTCCTTTGGGTGGCCTTCTTCTTCAAATACTTTAGAAAAAATGTTTGAAGGAATTCCTTCAGAGATTTTGTCTAAAGGATTTATTTCATTTTCCTTAGTCACTTCTCATTGGGCCTTTGATCATTCCTTTAGATAATTTATTTGAAGGATTTCACTTGTAGAATTTCACCATAGAAAATCTTTTTGAAAGGTATCTTTTTGTTCCGTTTTGTTCACTACCCTCCACAAGTGCACTTGCCTATTAGGCTTTGGGGAACTCCATTGAACCATTCAATTTAACTGATCGATTAAACCAACTTTGGTTCAATGGTTCAATGATTCAATACTATGTTTTACTCATTCAATTGACAGCTTTAACCAATTGCTTTAAACCATTCATTTGAACCAACTGATTGTAATAAAAATTTGAACTTCCATTCAACTCATTTAACTTTGAACCCTTGAAGCCTTTTGGTTCAAGGTTCAATAGTTTAATGGGTTAAATCTTTCTTCTTTTCTCTAAGTCTTTTGAAGCCATTAAACTTGCTAAAGTGGTTAAACTTCAAACTTTTGCTAAAACACTTAACTCTTTAAGCTTGCTAATGTCATCAAACCTTTGAACCCATTAAACCTTTTAACCTTTGGAAGTGGGGTTCAATGGTTCAATGGTTCAATCCTTTGTTTAAAGCTTTTCAATGGACCTTTTGGTTGAACCTTGATGTTGAACCAACCTTGAAATTACCTAAGTGTTGGAAACTTGTTCCTTTGTGAGAGCTCACCTATTGAAGTCTTTGAACCTATGAGTCCCTTAGCTAAAAAATCTTGAATAATGGAGAATTTGAATACTCAGAATAATTTTTGAGAAGGAAAGAGAGAATTTTGGCTTGCAAGACCAAAATAGTTCATATGTTGTCCCAAAAATGAGTGACAAATTTTGGGAACAATAGCTGGCTCCAATTGGGGAACTTCCTTCAGTTGAGATTTTTATATAGTTGAGGGGAGTAGAGACTAGAATATCTAGTGCCTTTAAGTATGCCATTGGGCTATGGATTCATGCTACCCAAAAATAAAGGCACAAAAAACAAACAAAAATGAATAACATAAAACAAGAACTAAAGACTATACAAATATACATATGTACAGATGATCTTATCTGATACTTCAAGAATTGAAGTGCTTCAGATGCTACATATTTTGAGGTAGAGAAAAGGGCATGTCATCTTGATACTTCAATAGGAAACTATTTTCACCATTGATCTGATGGATATTAAATGGGCCTCTCCATAGGGAATCAAATTTCCCATGCATTGCTTTTGGTTCTCTTCTCTTATCCCATAACAGAACTTGATCTCCAATCTAGAAATCATGGGTTTTGGTTTTTTAGTTAAAGAGATTCTTGACTAGACTTTGATGCATATAAATTTAGTTCACTACCATATTTCACTACTCATCTAGCTCAATCAAGCACATGATCTTTTTTTCAATGGAGCTTTCATATGTCTGATCTTTGACCACCTTTACCAATTTAAGTGTTAGCAATTCTAGAGTGATTGGTATCTCTACATTGAGACCATACAAAATTTGGAATGGTGACATACCTATCACCCTTTTAGGTGTAATTTTGTCTGCCCATAAAGCATCAACTAATGCCTTATGCCATGTTCATTGGTTGTCATCCACCAGCTTCCTAATGATGGTCACCAAGTTCTTGTTACTTGATTTTGCTTGGCCATTCCCTTATGGAAAATAATTAGAGGAGTGGGAGAGAGTAATCCCATAATAAAAATAAAATTGAGTGATCTTATGAGAAGAGAAATAGGTTGTATTGTCTATGACAATCTTGGTTGGGACCCCAAACCTAGAAATGATGTTTTCATTGAGGAAATCACATACTACTTCTGAAGTAGCATGCTTGGTTAGAATTTATTCCACCAATTTGGTGAAGTAATCAATGGCTATGAGGACATAATCATGTCCAATGCTTGAAGATGGGTTTACAGCACCAATGAAATTGATTCCCCATTGTTGAAATGGTTCTTCTATTAGCACTAGCTTGAGAGGTAAAGCATCTAACTTGGGTCTTTCAATGAATTTTTGGCATATTTAACAAGTTCATACCCATTTGTATGCATCCTAAAACAAAGTAGGCTAGTCATACCTAGCTCATATAATCTTATAGGTAGTTATAGGCATATAAAAATGTCATCCACAGGCCAGATTATGGAAGGACTTCAAAAGTTGGTTCTGCTACTCTTTATCCATGTAGCAAATGAACACTCCATCAAGGTTCCTCTTATACAAGCTATTTTTCCACAAGACAAAATTGATAGCTTTCTATTTAACAATCCTCCTTTCTTTATGAGACAGGTGAGCGGGACACTCACCATAAGTAAGGAAATGAGCAATACTTGAATACCACTCATTCATGGTGGAGACAAAGAGGACTGTTGGTGTGTCTTCCACTTCTATTTCTTCATGCCCTACTTCTTTGAGTCTATTGTTAGCAATCAATTAGTAAAGGCCCCTTCCTCGTACAAGCTTCATTGGTTTGATAATGAGATCAAACTCCTAGATTTTATAAATCTAATTGCCCTTTTTAGTTCCAAACTTTTGCTGAGTTAATATGGATTTAACTGTGGTATCAGGAACTAGGGTAGTAACTTGTGAATCAAGGATGTAAAAATGGAAGTGCTTTACTACCTTTACCACTGCATAAGCATGCTTCTCCATCTTTGAATACTTCAGTTCATGAGCTTTGAGAAGATAGCTCATAAAGGATATGGGAGATTCCACACCTTATTTGTTTTATTAAACCATAATTACTAAAAGTGTGTGCTTAGAAGCATAACTGTATATGGTGAAATCCTTGGTAGAATTTGGACAAACTAGAATTGAGACATGGGCAATAGCTATCTTGATATCTCAAAATGACAATTCACCTTCTTCAATCTAGCTGAAGGTGGCCTTTCCCTTCATTTTTATAATATGGCAAGTCTTCTCTATGAACTCAAGGATGAACCTTCATAAAAAATTCACTTTTTCAAAGAAAGAGTGAACTGCAGTCTTACTTGTGGGTAGGGTAAGTTCCTACATGGATTTGACTCTTTTTGAGTCAATCTTTATGCCTTCTTAGGATATAATGTGTCTGAGAAGTTTTCCTTTTGTACTCCAAAAATAAACTTCTTAGGATTTATTGAAATTCCATTTTGGCGACATCATTCCAACACTTTTTGCAAATGGTGCACATGATCAAGGTGATGCTTGGAAAAGATAGTCAAGTCATCAAGGTATACCATAATCAACTTACCTATTTCATCTTTGAAAGTAAGGTCCATTTATCTCTAAAAAGTGGCACCATCATTTATCAAGATAAATGGCATTCTTTGATATGCAAAGGTGCCCCAAGGCGTGGTGAAGGTAGGCTTATGCTAGTTTGCTTCACCAACCTCAACTTTATTGTATCTTGAGAATTTGTCTAGCATTGATAACATCTCTGAACTGATCACCATTTGAATAACTTGGTCCATGATGGGTAGGGGGTAATTATCCTTTAAGGAGGATTGATTCAAGTTTTTGAAATCCACGTAGAGGCAAATTTCACCATTCTTCTTCCTTGCAAGGACTATGTTTGCAATCCATGTGCAATGATGGATTAGGAAAATTATCCAAACATTTAGCATTTTCTATATTTCAAATAGAATAGTACCTGATATCTTTGGATTGTATTACCTAGATTTTTGCTTGTAAGGTACAAAATCACCCTTAAGAGGAATTTAATGGCAAATTTCTTCAAGCTTGAGTGACTTCAGATCATCATAGGAGTACACCAAAACATCTATGTACTAGTGAAGCAGATCAACAAATTTGAGTCTCTCCTCTAGAGTATAGCACTTCCCAATGTTCACCATCTTGGGATTTTCCTTGGTACCCAAACTTATTTGATCAAACTCCTAAGAAGAGCTTGAATCCATTTGTTTCTATTTGATGAACCTATCATGCTTGTCAAATAACTTCTCAAGGGAAACTAGGCCTTTTGGGATTTTATTCCCTTTAAGCTATAAGAATTCCTCACCTATGTCTAAACTTGATTCGAGGGCTCATTCAAGATTCTGAGGCTCACTACCTTCAAAGTAAAGCTATTCAAAGCTGTCTCTACCATCTCAACATTTCCTTTGGCATGAAAGAGTTTGACACCTCTGTCTTAAGCAGCCTTTAATCCAAGTAGCAGTGATTCATATTTAACAATATTATTGGTATTACTAAACTATAATTTATATGAAGGAAAAATATCTTCTTGGGGAGATATCAACACAATCTTGGATGTTGAACTAGTAGAGGAATAGTTGTCATCAAATTCTAGTATCCATACATTATCAGGAACTATTTTTACCTTAGATTCCTCTTTGTGTGGAGGGGAGGATTCTTTTGGGCTTACACTGTGCTCTCTCATGTCTTCTACTTTTTTATCTGAACCATTTTTTAGATTGTCATTTTTAGAGGTTTCATCAGCTAAGATGGGAACATCCTCTATAGTCAGGAAGTAATTACCCATGCCTAAAGACTCAAACAGAATTGAGCTTCAAGCATTGATGTTTGAATGACCGCATATTTTTCTTCTTTCTTAGGGAGTAATATCTACATAACACCTTTGACTAGGATCTTTGCCTTAGATAGGTCCATACTTAACTCACCACCAACTTCCTTGTAGAAATTTCACTCAAAAAAGATGTCTTATGAGGCTGGGACATTGGCCACTAGGATTGTCATCTTGATCCTTTTGTCTGGGAATACTACAAATGCAAATTGGGCATCCTTGATTTGTCCCAGTAGTGGCACTTGTTTGTTTTCCATGGAGAAAAATCTCCCAAATGTCTTGGTTAGTGTGTGACCAACAGATTTTACCACTTTAGCAGGCATGAAATTGTTAGATGCATTTGAGTCTATGATGTAATTATTCAGCTAGTGTCCATTTATCAGTAGGGAGACACAAAATGGTTTAGTCTTCCTAGGAGCAATATGAGGATTAATGAAAAGATTGTTTACGGTGGACATGTTCCTTGGGGGATCATGAGTTATCTTTTTAACATCTTTTCCTACAGGGGTGGTTTGGTTCTTCACATATTGAACCAACTTATCCAACTGCTTGAGGTTGGATTATAGAAATTCAAATTCAGATATTTGAATTTTTGTTTTCTTAACATGGTCAACTATGTCAAATGTCTAAAATGAATTAAGAATAAGGAAAGGTAGTTCATCCTTTTGGTTTTTAGGGGGGAGGACTGATCTACAAAATTGAAGTTGAAGGTGAAGGCATACTTGAAGTACTTACATTTTTATTACTCACTAGGTCCTTTAGCTGGAAAGGTAGAGAAGTTCCTCATTTGGCAATTTAAATTATAGGCTGAGCTCACTCCTCTATTTTTTTATTATCTTACTGGGCTAACTGATTCTTGGACTAGGTGAGCATAGCATATGATCCCTCAACTAATTTACCTTCACTTTTGGGTTCATCTTGGTAATTTAAGAAACTAATGTTTGAGTCACTAGCTAATTCTACTTCTCCCTTTGTGAAGAGATTAACATCATCTCCTAGGTTCAACTCAAGCTTGAAGGAGAAATTTGATTCTACTTCAAGATATCCAACTGTTAAATTGGTTAGAGGTGCTTCAATGGCCAATTTCTCCTGAGGGGGAGGAAGATGATTTGGCTGCCCTTGATTCTTGGCATCATTACCTTGGTATGATTGATTAGGGAATGTCTTCCTTGGTATATCTCTATACGAAGGGGTAGATGACATACCTTGTGCCATTTGCTTTCTAAGAGTAAGCAACTCATTTTCTAGCTTTTACACCATTAGATTAGTGGTGCCTATAGGTGAGTATTCAAAAGATGAAGAAGATTTACCTTTGTTAGGATCTCTCCTTATCTTTCTTACCAAGATAAGGTCATCTTCCACCTCAGTAGCCAAATCTTGAGTAGTAGTAAGATCTATGTGGCCAGCCTCTCTCAATAAGAAACCACTTTAGGTAGCTAAGAATTGATGAAGAAGCATTTAAGATTCTCAAGTGTTGGATGAGTAATAATAAGAATATTGTTCCTCAGCTTGTCAAATTTGGCTATGAAATCCCTCATAGGTTCATGAGGTTACTTCTTCATTTGTGTGAGCTGGGCTAGTAGGGCATGTGCATCTTCTGCAAGCTTGAATCTAGCTTCAAATCTAGCTTTAAGAGTGTTCCAGTCAATCACTGACTGAGCCTATAAATGGTAGAACTAGTCTGCAGTAGTACCTTGCAATGTTTCCATAAACAACCTGACTGCCATGTCCTCATATTCCATGCCTATCACACCACAGGATATGCTGAAAGATGCAATGTGTTCATCAAGATGAACTCTCCCATCACCAAAGAATTTGGGGAAATTCTTCCTTGAACTATGTGGTAGCTCATGTAGGGGTGGAGTCAAATTGAGTGGGCCAAAAGAGGTACCCCAGGGGCCTTAAACTACCATGATTTGATTATGGAGAGGGGGGAAAACAAATTTGGGTGGAGTATGTATAGGCAAACCTCTGCTAACATCAAAAAAAACTCTACCTTGTATTGGTGACCTGGTATTGGTAGGAGGAAGACTCCTAGTTCATTAAACTTGAAGTTGTGGAAGAAACAAATTAAAATTTCCCTACTACACTAACTCAAAAATAGGTTCAACAACACCTTGGGCTCTCTAGCTTCTTGTATAACATGGATTTAGTAGATTGTAAAACTAAAAATGGAAAAGAACTGGCCCTGCTTTAGCTTGAAGCTTGAGGCTTCAACTGCACGCTCTTCCCCAGTGAAGTCACCAAAAAATTGTTGGGTGAATATTTTGTCACCAGCTAATTGATGAGAAAAATAGGTTATTTCAACCACAACATAAGGAAATTGGTTGGCCTAGTGTGAAGGTTTACTACATCAAAAAGGGACAAATCTCTCCTCTCATCAAGGGGAGGTTCCTTGTAACTATGTGGATCTATATACTATATATATATGCAAAAAATAACACTTAGGGGTGGGACAACACCATCCATCTCTCTTCTTCCAGAGATGATGTTCACAAACAAAGGATAAATTTAGGTGAAAACACTGAAGGCACTTCTCTTCTTTCAGAAGTGGTCTTGTAGCAAATAACATGATTTCTTTTTATAGGTAATAAGTAACTGGTAACAGGGGCATATTAACCAGCAAAAAAAGGTATAGCACAAAGTCTCCACCTCAACTACCCAAGAGTGAAATATGAAGGATAATGGGGGAATAAAGTCATCCCAAGATCTTTTACACAAATAAATGTAAAACATATACACTAAAGACAATTTTGGTAACACAAAGTCTTCCCATAGTTGGCTTCAGGACACCTTCTTGATTACTTCTACTAATTTTTCTTATTTCATTAAATGGACAAGAATGCATTCAAGAAACAGACATAAGAACAATCTCCTAAATGACACAAGCTATTACAACACAAAGTCTGAAATTAAACTACTTTCTCATTCAAATAAAGAAATATGATTAATAATCTAAGCTCAAAGTCTCAGTGATTGCCTCACAATTTGGGTAGAGTTTTGCTTCTATAACCAAAAAGATCTCCCCTGCATAAAATAGGAGATTACCATATATAGCAGCCAAGGAAGACTTGGTACTTTGTTTCATGGAACAACCCATGCTGCATCTAATGCCTTGAATTCATTTTCAATTTAGTCATAGAGGCCATGTTATAATAGGGCATCTACCTTAATTGTGGCATGTCAATTCATCACAAAATCTCTTTTCCTCTGCATGGGTCATTTGATCTTTCTCCCAATAGGTACGTGGCTATCCCCTTGCTCTCCTTCCAAGGAAGAAAAATAGGCCACACCTTTTAATATTTGTGAGCTTAAATGTCTACTTGGTAGACTTTTCCACCTACTAGAAATAACTCCTACATAGATATTTTTGGTCTTTCCCTCTTTCCTATTACTATTTGAGCTCTTGGGCTATCTTTTCCCTTTTTGCTGGCTCTTTCAACTCCCTCTTTAGCTGGTCACTAATTTTTCTCTTCAAGTTTCATGCCATATTTGAAAATTAATAGATATTTCATTTCCTTGAATTCGTCATCTATGGGACATCACTGGTTGCTGGTCACTTTGAACCACTTTGAACCATGAACCTTTGAACCATGAAAGTTCATTAGTTCACTAGTTCAACATTTTGGGCAGCCTTCTCAACTCCTTGGTTCCATCACATTTTTGGTTCATTAACTTTCCTAGTTTATTCCCTTCTTTTCTTGTCGATTGAACCATCTCTTTGAACTAGTCTCTGGAATATTCCACTTATTTCCTTCACTCAGAGCTTTCTTTGAACCTTTGAACCTTTAAACCTTTTTAGTTCAAGGTTCAATGGTTCATCCTCTTTCTTATAATCCTTTATTTTCTCTAAGTCTTTCAAAGATTTTAAATTCCTTTAACTTTATCTCTTTGGAACCCCTCAAAGGGAAGGTGTCCCTTCAAGCCTTGAGAAAGGTCCATTTCTTGGTCACCAAGAGCCCCCCACAAGGGTACCTACCCTTTGAGGTCCTTCAGGTGGAATTCTTCAAATCATCTAAAGTCCATAGAACCAAGCCTATAGATTCTATAGAAACAAGTCTGTAGAGTCCATAGAAATAGGCCTAAGGAGTCTATAGAAATAGGTTTGTAGAGTCTGTAAAAATAGGCCTGTAGAGTGTGTAGAAATAGGCCTACATATTCTATAGAAACAGGCCTGTATAGTCCATAGAAACCAACCTATAGAGTCTATAGAATCTAGCCTATGGGCCTTTGATCATTCCTTTAGACAAAATATCTTTGAAACCTCTTGAAGGGAAGGTATCCCTTCAAGCCTTGAGAAAGGTCCATTTCTTGGTTGTCGAGAGCCCCCTGCAAGGGAACCTGTCCTTCGGGGTCCTTCAGGTAGCCTTCTTCAAATCCTTTAGATTAAATGTTTAAAGAAATTTCTTCAGACATTTTATCTAAAGGATTTCATTCCTTTACCTTAATCACTTCCTATCAGGCCTTTGATCATTCCTTCAGACAAAATGTCTAAAGGAATTCCTTCAAACAATTTGTTTGAAGGATTTCACTTGTGAAATTTCACCACAAAAAATCTTTCCAAAAGGTATCTTTTTGTTCCCTTTTGTTCACTGCCCTCTGTAAGGGCACTTTCACTTTGGGCTTTGGGGGACTCCTTTAAACCCTTTGATTGAACCAACTTTGGTTCAACGGTTCAATGGTTAAATACTATGTTCTGGTCATTCAATTGATCACTTGAACCAACCACTTTGAACCATTAACTTGAACCAACTGATTGGAACAACTTTTCAAACTTCAATTAAACTCATTAAACCTTTAACCTTTGAACCATTTTGGTTCAAGGTTCAACAATTTAATAGGTTAAATCTTTCTTCTTTTCTCTAAGTCTTTTGAAGCCATGAACTTGCTGAAGCAGTTGAACTTCAAACTTTTGCCGAAGAGCTAACTCTTTAGGCTTGCCGATGTCATTAAACCTTTGAACCCATTAAACCTTTGAACCTTTGGAAGTGGTTTTCAATGGTTCAATGGTTTAATACTTTGTTTGAAGCTTGCTGATGGACCTTTTGGTTGAACCTCGGCAATGAACCAACCTTGAAATTGCCTAAGTGTTGGAAACTTGTTCCTTTGTGAGAGTTCGCATGTTGAAGTTGTTGAACCTATTGAACCTATGAGTCCCTTAGCTTAAAAAGATTGAATAATGAAAATTTTCAATACTCATAACAATTTTTGAGAAGGGAAGAGAGAATTTTGGCCTACAAGACCAAAATAGTTCATACATTGTCCCAAAAATAAGTGACAAATTTTGGGAACAACACTATCATCATCAAAATTAAAAATAATAGAATTTGAATGTAGACTTTCATTATAATTGGGTATAATATTATAATTAACCATTGTACTTTTAAAATTTGGTATAGTATCATTGTTCATTTCATCATTATTCATGACAGTCAATGCTATAGGGATAGTGAATTACCTACATGAAGTTTTTTTATTTGTTTCCTTTGTTTTTTTCTCACCACTTCTAATTCATTTAGAATTTTTCACTTTGACTTATCCTTCCTAATGTTATGAAAGCCATCAACCATGATTTCACAAAGTTTTCAACTTTTGAGGGTGGGTACAACAATCTAATTATTCCAAAATAGATCTACTTTCAATGTGAAGTACCAATTGGGGACAATAATCTAATTATTTAAAAATAATTAAAAAAAATCTTATGTACTCTTTAGTCAACCATATGAGTAGACAATGATTATGATTTTTAGGGTGTGGAAATCATTCTAATCATTTGCAATCAGACTTATAGCATATAGAACACAACAGAGTAAGGGGCAATACTCTTGAAGTAAAAAAAGACTTTTGGTGTTTTTTTTTTATTATTATTAATGAAAGAAGTGCATACATGGTAATAACACATATACATAAAAACATCATACATAGTAATAATGTGTATATAGTAATGCCACGTATGCATTGTTTAGTATATACAAAATACCCTAAGACCTAAACACTAAACACTATACCCTAAGCTATAATCCCTATACCTTATACCTTAAGCCCTAAACCCTATGCCTTAATCTCTAAATCTTATATCCTAAACCTTAGACCCTAATCCCTAAATCCTATTCACCATATACCATAAACTATAACCCTAAATATTAAGCCTTAAAGAGCCTAAACTATAAATGGTAAACCTTTCAAGCTCTAAACCAATAATTTGAGCCCCAATTAACATCATTTAGACTAATAATTTGGTTCAAAGGACTCAATTTAGCCTAAATCACACCATTAATTATCCTAATTAACTAATTAGATCAATATGTGATTAGATGGGGACTAATAAAACCCAAAAATACATTATGTGGTCATAAATAGGTTTAAGAAACTTAAATTATCCTTACTTACCTTTGTGATTGGACCATATACCCTAAATATTAAACCATAAGCCCTAAACTCTAATAACATTAAACCCTAAGCCATAGTTTACCCTATACCTTATGTACCAATATGTACACCTTAAACCATAATGATTTATCCATGTAATAAACATCCTTTATAACAACAATTAGGTTCATAGGGCTCAATTTCACCCAAATCACATCACTCATAACCTTAATTCACTAATTTACTCAATCTATGGTGACTTGGGGGCTAATTGAGCCCAAAATCACATTTTATAGTCAAAAGTAGATTTAGGGAGTTTAAATTGGTCTTAATTACCTTTTTGATTAGACTTTATTCACCCTAAAACATTAAAACTATGCGTAAAAACACATTATGGTCATAAATGGATTCAATCAACTCAAATTGTCCTCAATTACCTTCATGATTGGAATTTAAAACCTAAACCATATCTTGTATATACCTAAAACTCTAATCCATAACCATAAATTATAAACCCTAAACTAAATGATTTAGCCATGTAATTAACATCTTTTATAGTAATAATTAGGTTCACATGGCTTAATTTGGCCCAAATCACATCATAGATTACCCCAATCGACTAATTTACTCAATTTATGGTGACATGGGGGCCAACTGAGCTTAAAATCACATTCTATAGTCACAAATATGTTCAAAGAGCTTAATTTTATCTCAATTACCTTTATGATTAGACCTTATTCACTCTAAAACATTAACCTTATGCCCAAAAACACATTGTGGTCATAAATAGGTTCATTTAGCTCAAATTATCCTTAATTACCTTCATGATTAGACTTTAAACCATATCTCACATACCTAAAATTATAATCCCTAAAACCTAAATTATAAATTCTAAACTAAATGAAATTAAGATTAAGTTTACAAGGCCTAATTTGGCCTAAATCACATCACCAATTTCTTTAATTGAGTAATTTACTCATTTTATTTTGACATGAGGCTTAATTGAGCCAAAAATAGCATTTTTAAGTCACAAATAGGTTCATAGAGCTTAAATTAGTCTTAAATACCTTTATGATTAGACCTTATTCACCTTAAAACATTGTTGTTATGGCTAAAAACACATTATGGTTATAAATAGGTTCATTCAGCTTAAATTTTCCTCAATTACCTTTGTAATTTGACTCTAAACTATAAACCCTACGTCATATATACCTAAAACTCTAATCCTTAAACCTAAACCAAATTATTTAGTTGTGAAATTAAGATCCTTTATTGTAACAATTAAGTTCACAAATTTCAATTTGGCTCAAATTTCATCACTCATTGCCCCAATTAACTAATTTACTCAATCTATGGTGATTTAGGGGCCAACTGATCCCAAAATCACATTCTATAGTCACAAATAGGTTAAAAATCTAAATTGGTCTTAATTTCCTTTTTTATTAGACCTTATTCACCATAAAACAGTAAACTTGTGCCCAAAAACACATTCTAGTCATAAATAGGTTCAACAAGCTCAAATTGTCCTCAATTACCTTCATGATTAGACTCTAAACCCTAAATCTTATCTCACATATACTTAAAAATCTAGTCCCTAAACCCTAAATCCTAAACCAAATGATTTAGTCATGTAATTAACATCATTTATAGTAATAATTAGGTTCACATGGCTCAATTTGTCCCAAATTGCATCACTTATTAACCTAATTGATTAATCTACTCAATTTATGGTGTCTTATGGGGGCAATTGAGCCCAAACACATTCTATAGTCACAAATAGTTTTAAGGACCTTAAATTAGCCTCAATTACCTTTGAGATTAGACCTTATTCACGTTTAAACATTAACCATGTGCCTAAAAACACATTATGATCACAAATAGGTTCAATTGGCTAAACTTATCCTTAATTACCTTCACAATTAGACTCTAAACCCTAAACTTTATCTCACATATACCTAAAAATCTAATACCTAAACCTTAAAACCTAAATTGTAACCCCTAAACCAAATGATTTATCCATGAAATTAACATCTTTTATAGTAACAATTAGGTTCACAAGGCTTACTTTGGCCCAAATCACACCACTCATTACCTTAATTGACTAGTTCATTCATATATGGTAACGTACGTGCCAATTGAGCCCAAAATCACATTTTATAGTAAAAAATAGGTTAAAGGAGATCAAATTTACCCTAATTAACTTTTCAATTAGACCTAATGCATTCTAAAACATAAACCATATTCCTGAAAACACATTATGGTCATAAATCTAGGTTTAATCAACTCAAATTATCCTCAATTACTTTCATAATTAGAATATAAACCCTAAAGCCTATCTCGTATATATCTAAAACTCTAATCCCTAAACCCTAATACCTAAATTGTAAACCCTAAACCAAATGGTTTAGCCACAATTAACATCCTTTGTAGTAATTTTCAATTATTTGCACAAGGCTTAATTTGGCCTAAATCACATCACTCATTGCTCCAATTGACTAATTCATGATGCAGGGGTCAATTGAGTCCAAAATCACATGTTTTTAGTCATAAATAGGTTCAAGGATATAAATATAGCCCTAATTTACTTTGTGATTACACCTTATGTACCATAAAACATAAATCATATGCCCTAATCCCTAAAATCTAAGCCCAAAACCCTAAACCATAAAGTGTAAACTCTTTAAACTCTAAACAAATAATTTTATCCCTAATAGAACAGCATTTATTCTATACCCTATTTAATTTTTTATTAGACCTTATACCCTAAAACCTAAACCCTATATACCCTAATCCATAAGCCCTAAATTATAAGTTCTACATACATGGTAATCTATGTACATGATAATTTTGTGTACACAGTTTCTTACCATGATATTTCAATCATGTGCCTTAAGGCTCAGAAATGGCTTGGATTCTTGATACTTAGGCATGGACCTATAAGAGACATATTTGAGTGCATGTTTTATACCAAAAATTAAAAAAATTACAACTTTTCCCATGCTAGACACTATCCATTTTATAGAAATTTTCCTTGAAAATAGTGTTGCAACATCCAATAAGTCTCATCTTTCAATATATATGATTTTTTTATATTTTTATTGTTGTAAGGTTGTTATTTATATTTATTGACTAAGTATATCTTTTTTATTTCTAAATTTCATGATTATTCATTTTCATATTTACTTATTTATCTTTTTGTTCATTGATTCAAACTAGAAAAAAACCATATAATTACAAACTAGACCTAATTATATACACAAAAAAATGTATTTTACAATATTTTTTGAGGTGGTTCGAGGGGATGGATAGTAAAATATACATTTACTTAATCATATTTATAGGTATACTAACTTGTGAAATTAGTAAAAAATATTCATTAATTAATTTTAAAAATATATAGTTACAAACTAGATTATCTTACCTAGATTTCTAACAAGGGATTTAAATAAAAAGAAAATGATGCTAAAAAAATGGTGGGGTACATAGACAATTATCTGGTATGATTTTCATAAAAAATAATACCATCTCTTTTAATTTATGAACTTTGAACTACTTATGCCTAATAATTTCAAAAAAAATAGTCATTTAGAAACTTGACTTGAAATGATACAATTCATCTTCCTATGCCATATTCAAATTATGAGTATAGATATATCAAATAATCAGTACAAGTTGAGGTTTCATGTATTTTAAGAAAAACATATCCACTTAAGACCCCATTTTGGCACCCAAATTCCCTATACTTACCCTATTATAACTCAATAGTATTTTAAACAAGAACAATAAGGAGTGTTCCCCATTGTAAGGTTTAAAATTAATAAATAACCCATAACAAAATATCTAATCACACAATCATAAAATCATAACACATGAAAATATGTTACAACAATGGCACTAAGAATAATATGCATACCAAAACATAGTAAAACCAACAATAACAAATTGAAACCCATTCATATATTCATAATGTAATTACAAAGAAAAATCACACAGTGAGAATCTAATACATTACTTACTTGCTCTTAATAATTCCAGTCATTATTTTATTTTCCCATAACAAAGAGTTACACTATTTTCTTGTGTTTCCACACTTGAATACTATTCAATCTCACTGCTCTTTCCCATGCAAGAATGAATGGTAACATCCTTATTAAAGTCTATAAGTCCACCAAAAAACCTTGAGTCATGGTGAAACAAAGACATAAACTCCATATTTCCACTTCACATGTCCTCCTAGTGGAAAAAATGGTAAAAATAAATACCTTAACCAAAAAAACAACCCAAGTAATTTCTAATTTCTAAACCAAACCATGGTGGATAGCTTCTAGACTTCATGGTGGTGGGTAGGTTTTGGCCAATCTACAGACTCCATTTCCACCAAACAAAAACTAGAATGTTTCATGATCCAAAAGAGACAGCATTATCATAAAATCTAAAACCATAAGTCAACAATAATCATCATGCTAATATATCAATGGCTAATGTCATTGATTGCCAATAAATAAAACTAATACCAATGTAGATCAAGGACCATGAAAAAATGACCCTATAACACAAGTCATCCCCCTATGACCATGAGGTGACCAATGACCTAAGATTCATTGACATACAATCCAAACAAGTTAAAATATAAAATTACAATATTCAATTGACATAACCTCAAAAACATGAATCAGGTGAATTTTAATGGCATAAGGTCCAAGTGGCCATGCCAAACACCTACGATTTCTATTATTAAGGGCTTTAAAAATGAGGTCCAAGTCACAACAAAAGGACCAAAGTAAAGAAACAAAATTAAAAACTTGTAAATCATTACTTTACACTTGTAAATTAAATGATAAGACAACACGACTAACTGACCTAGTTATTTCACATATCACAGATATATTTTCACACATTACTATGAATCATTACCAATAATGCTAGAATATGCATATGACATTTTCTACAAGCTCAAATATAAAAAAATAGTTAAGTTATATAAGAAATATAAAGAAAAAAATATAACATAAAATATTAAAAACCATAAAACTTAACAAATCAGTCAAATGACTAAAGTAACCAATATAGTCAATTTAAGTAGACTTTGTGGTTATTTGAAAACTCATTTATTTATCATTAATTATCAAAATGTAAAAATGGCCACCAGTACAACCCTATTATTTGGACCCATTGATTAGGCCTAACTCATTGAAATCCTATAATCATAAAATATGACATCATCAATATCTATCCAACAAGTATCTAAACAATTATAACTAAATAATCAAATTTAATGAATAATTGAGTGAAATTAACTGAATATAACAATATCATAGTAATCTCATCATAAAATAATAATGAATTGGAGTCAATATAAGTTTGATCAGGCTAAAATATGATCATAATAGCATAATACAATAATGCAATGTCTAATATAACAATAACAATTAGTTTTTAAAAGGTTCCAGGTGGGGTCATGATGAGTTTATCAAAGATCTAGAATGGATAGTCCATATTTTATAATTTTTATGAATCCCAACCATAGACCAACTTCAATTTAATTTCATCACCTTTGAATTGAATGGTAAAATTTATTAGTAAATAGCATGCACTTTGTCACTTGTGAAATCTAGAAACAAAACTATTTCAATTTTTACCTATTTATTGCATTAAATTTTATCCTCCCACATTCCTCTTGCTACAAACAATTCTTGGGTCAAATTTTAGAAAAAATCTAAGTAGCAACCTAAGAATCTGAATACTTATAGCTTTAATAAAAAACACTTCTAGTATGCCATCTACATTTATCAAGTTGGTGAATTTATTTTGTTTTGTTTTCTTGTATTTTTATTAGACTATATTTTATCTATTAAAAATTTGTTATTAAACCTAAAATAATAGAAATATAAATCATTTCTTGGAATTCCTAACACTACAATCCATTTATTCTGTTAGATCTCCTTTACATGTCAAAATCTATAAACATAAAATAAAAATAAAACATGATAACATCTATATTATATCATCTTAGTTATGCATATTAAATTTGAGAATACAAATGTTTAATTTTTCATTCTCATAAATATATATATAGTCTTAGCTTCACACACCATTTAATAAATTGTAAAAAATGAAGATTAACTCTACATTTTCAAGAGTAGTTGATCTCATTCTAGTTTTAAACATTCAAAGTGACAGAGACTCTAAGATCTAACTAGATTTATTATTCTCAATACCACTTATAAACGTGATCATTAGTCATCTTGAGGATTTAGACAAGTAAATAAGACTAGGAGAAGTGTAGTTAGCCAAGTAATCCACTTACTAGTTCATAAAAAATACAACCTTTGAATTTTCCTTGAGTTTGTCCCCTATTCTAGCCTCACCCAATTTTATTTTCTTTATGGATGGCATTTACTTGATGAAACCAACATGATCAAGTCATTCAAATCATGATATTATTCTAACCAAATTTATTCCCATTTAAATAAAGAAATATTTACAATAATTATGCCTTTTAATTATATTGGAATCATGATTTTGTAGGGACATCATATCTAGATAATTCACTACCCTGAATGAACACTTTTATGTATCTAAATGATATTAGTATAGATAAGCCCACTCATTAACAAACATACTTGATAATCCCACTAGGGTAGCTCAACCAAATCATCTAGCTCATCCCATTAATTAATCTCAACTTAATCATCCACATCAATAATCTCATTTCCCATCATTCATTTTTTGTTGTCTCACCCCAACCTTCAGAATTCAAGTGTGTAAGGTTATCTCATTACTTTTGGTGCATACAATAACATATTATAGTTTATTCATGGTGATCTCATGTCATTCCATAATATTTATTTTTAGAAACATAATCATGTGTTTATATTCATTCATGATTTATCTCATAAAATGTGGTTTTACTATTTGAAATATAAAATTGAAGTCTTTGAGTACTTACAAAAATCAAAGACTTTTTTGAAAATATATCTGATAGAAAAAATTAGTATCTCATAACATAAATGGAAGATACTTTTTCAACAATCAAATGATTAGTTTATATGAATAGGTAGGTATTCAACTTCATCATATTATGCCCTGGACCATAAATATAATTATTTATATGAACCCAAAAATCACACACATAATGAAATGGTCAATTACATGATGTGTTTTAAATATTTTCCTCAA
>JARHVA010002026.1:1667500-1917500 GCA_037957365.1 Torreya grandis
GTTTAACTGGTGAACTATAAATATCATCCTATGAAGGATAATGAATGAAAATTAAAAGCATCCTACCTTCAAACAACTTGTTATTGCTCCTCAATACATCTTATAGGCTAATTCCAAAATAATTATAGATACCATAATAAAAGCACCCATGATATATGAAGTATAAAAATATAATGAAATTTTGAATTAAAAATAAATAGATTTATCTAGATAACATTACTATCTCTTTACGTTAAGATATTTGGCCTAAATTTGATAGTATAACAATGGTAAATATCATCCATAATTTACCTCACCCACTAGCCCTTTATACTCTTATATAGATAATAAATAATTATAGGGTTAGGGTTATCATTTTGGAGAGTAATTACCTGTATACCAAGTATTCTTAGAGATAATAATTACCTATTATTAATATATATCAATTAATTGAATACTTAATTGATAATATTTTCTAATAACATATTATGGATAAATGTGTACTAATTAGTTTTCATCTAGGAATTATATTATAAGTGAATCTTAAACCATAAAAAAGTGTATTTATTATTAAATATATAAAAAATGGACATATGCAAGACATCCCTCTACCTTTTTCTCATCCCTATGATTATTTTGTATTTTTCCTTCGTTCAAAATAACAATCCATGTAGAATATTTTATGCAAAAAAAGGTAAGGATTTTCCACATTTATACAAATGATAGCTCAAAAAATGCATATTTTCATGCATTGAAATATTCATGGCATATCTCATATTTTAATTTTCATATTAACTAATAAAAATTATATATATATATATACATATATATACATATATATACATATATATATATATATACATATATATATATATATGTATGTATATATATATACATATATATATATATATATATACATATATATATATATATATATGTATATATATATATATATGTATGTATATATATATATATATATATGTATATATATATATATATATGTATGTATATATATATATATATATATATATATATATATATATATATATATATATATAACTTGTGTTCTCCTTAAATATCTCTCTTCATATTAATATTTTCTTCTCTCCTTTCTTCCTCTCTCATTATTCTTCCTTATCTTCTTCATTCCATAAAACAATTAGTAGAGTTTCCTTATATAACATTAAAAATATTTCCTCCAAGAGGAATGCCTCCCCACTTGAACTATTTTTTATTTTTCTCCAAGTGCCAAGTGTTCCATGTAATATGACATTTGTTTCATTTTTTTTATTTTCCCTCTTTTATTTTCCTTTATTTTATTTATTGTATTATATTTTTAATTTAATTTAATTTAATTCATTAATTAATTTATTTATTATTAGTAATAAACAATTAACATAATTGAAAATACCTTGTTAATCTAAGTTTCACAATCCAACTTATATTATAATAAGTCCCAATATTGTGACAATACAACCATACACCTATATATGAGTGTGTGTTTTTAAAATACAAGTATTTATTTAACACATCCATTCATATGTATGTATATAATTTATTTTATGAGTGGTGTGTCTTATTATTATAACATACTCATTGATGATTTATTTCTAAATTTGTTTTCAACACTAATCTATTTGTAACATAAAATAACTGGCAATAACATGTCATTCAATAATTATGAAAACATTATACAACTAAAATAATACATGCAAAAAATATTCAGCACAAATTTTGAGGAGATGACCATGTGACCCATATTAAATGGCACTTCTTGAATTTTTTAGTTTGTCATCATCACCATTACCAATTTCCTTCTTATTTTTTCATGATGCAACACCTCACAAAATGAAACCAAAATATAATAGTAGTACCTATGTAATTATTCATCATGATTAATTTATATATAAGGATAATAATATCATATTCAAAAGTGACAATGAATGGAAATAAAAAATGTATGATTCGTATTGTTCAATTATTTAATTAATGTTTATTGTCATAACAAAGTCACACAATAGTTTAATTACCATCAAATATTTTAGCTAAGTACAAATTACCATGAGAATAAATGTATTACAAGGTTATTAAGTATTTTAAAACACTTAATTATTCATTTAAACATTCTTAAAATATGTGATATGCCATTATTATTTATATAACTTTAATAACAAATATATGCATGTTTAGAAACATAATGATTGGATCATAGATGGAATATTAGATTAAGATTCGTATGAATGGAAAATCATATTGATAATCTTAATTAGATAAATGATATATACTTACACCATGAACATGTGTTTGAGAGGATCTTTGGTTAGTTTCCTATTAAAAATTTTGGTGTTGACATGGACCAACCTATAGGAGGTAGAATATTAGTTTTTGTACAAACCATAGGGATATTTTATTTTTTAGATTCCTCTATTGACTAAAAACACATAGTAGATGTGGATTTAGATTGTGTGGACATGGGGAGATAAATCCATTATATACATGGTCTAGGTGGAAGGTATTGGTAAAGGGAATAAAGATATGCACAATAGCTTATTACAATGTATGTTTGAAGAAAAGGAAGAGAAAAAGGACCAATATAAATGGGATCTTAAAATGTGAAAGTATAATGAAGTCATAAAATTAATTATTATATCTATGGAACCAAGGATGATTTGAGAATAAATTTAGAAGGATGATGTGAGGACCCACATAATATCAGAAGGGCATATGACTAACTCTCACATGAAAGGTATGTGTTATAAAGAAGAAATGTGTACAACTAAGAACTTGGTATTATTTTTATCAATGTGGATCCAAATAAGTTTGATTCTTAGGATCCAATATTTTTTATTAGAGGATAAAGTGCAAGGAAATTTTTTAAAAAAATACCTATCCTACTTGAAATTTCTATCCCCATGCACATTTTAGCTATTAGAAAAAAGAATTTGGATGAAGTCTGGACTAGATTATATAATGGATAGTTTAATAAATGAGTAATTGATAAAAAATTTAATGTGTATGTGGTTTCATATATACAAATCCAATCACTTTTAGGTTGATTTATAAAGAAAACATTACAAACTAGCATGAATTTTCTTGAGGTGCTAGGAAGAATGAGAGGCAAAATCCTTGCCACATTAACACCAATACTAAGTAATCCAAAGGAAACCATATCATCATTAGTGAGTGTATACTAATTTATAGCATCAGGAGGAGTAGTTACACTACCAAACAATATCAAATATAAGATCAAGCACTTCAAGTGGGTAAGTGAAAATTACTAGTATCTAGTCATGTAGTTTGAGTGCTCAAGTTGCATAAACTATATATCAACAAAAGTAATTTTATAAGATGTTAGTGAATTTAATAAATAATGTAGGTGTATATATTGTTGTTATTCATTGATACAAATGTGAAATTATTTATAGGGTCAATGTAGTGAACATGCCAGAGTGAAAGGTAAGTTTTTTTTCCATAAAACTTTTGGATTGTGTGCACACTTGTTATTGGAAGTATGATTTGATCCAAGAAATATTAAAAAATTTCATATTAAAAGAGGCCTTCCATAAATATTTTTACATACCATAGTTTGAATATAAAAAAATGTGTTAAAATTAATAAAGTATGGCATCTTAGAGAGTGTATGCATCTACGATACAAGGTTTAAAACTATATTTTCTAAACTCTCTTATAAAATATTCCCTTTATACACATGATATTTTTAACTTTATCACTTTCTTAAAAATTTATATTGTAGGGGCTTGTCATTTCATCAATATCCCTAAGTGCATGTCGTAAATGGTTCATTAGGAATGGGGTGGTATTATCTCATGTTATTTTGAAATAAATGTGTCACAAACCCCATGAATTATCCTTAAAAAATTGGATTTTTAGGGTTGTATGTGATTCTAATAGTCAATCATATATGCATAAGCATTTACCAATAGATCTACGAACTTGGCACTTGATTGAATTGGATAACTAACTATTAAATTATAATAGAATTAATTGAGACCCACCATAACAAGTGGTCAGCATCTACCTTAAACATATTAATGATCTTGACATATTTATACATGGATTTAATGGCATTAATTATAATTTACCTTAGGAGGTTGTAATTCAAAGACATTATCAAGAAAAAATACACATTCATGATGAATGATAACATTTATTTAAACAAATAATCATCATTAGTTAGTGTATGACATGAAAATAAATTAATATAAATTAAATCCTTTGCCCTAAAATATTTCAATGCTTAGTTTTAAAAATAATATTCATGAGCTATGGGAAAATCAACAACTAAATCATCAAAGAGTAAAAAATTATTAATTACTCATGATATCTTTAGTAAAAAATACATTATTTTAAAACCTTTCCATGTACTAAACAAATCATCATTAACAATTTTGGTGTACTCACAAGGACTATTATCACACTATAATGTCATAATGAACAATGATAATAATACCAAAACCTTATTTAATGTTGCATATTTCTATTTAAAACCCAAACTTATCAATACCTTGTGAGAACCTTTAAAAAATTGATATTAGCTCAAGGTCATCCAGGTACAACCTCGATATTATGAGCATGAAACTATTTAAGGTTTAGATGTGATATTTATTATTGAAGTAAATGATAAAATAATAAACTATATTTAAATGTAGTTTAAGTTCTTATAATTATTATTTACTTACATCCCAATAAGGTATAGATTACTATAATAAAGTGGGATGCTTAATATATTCCTATCAACCTTGATGCTATAGACATCCTAATGGAGTGATAGGTTAACCACATTATATTATATTTTACTTACTTCTTGTTAAGATTAAAATAATGATTTGAAACTAAGATTAATAATAGTTAATAATTATATTTACTTGTAGTCTCTTGAGCTAATCATGTTTTGCATATTTTTCATTATGCTTACTACCTAATTCTATCATAGACTACTCTTTAGAGTAATGGGATCATTATAATATTTTATCCATTGTAAAATTTGATCAAAGTACCAATCAAATCCAAAACTTAAGGACTAAACAATTTTATATCAAGATTATATAATTTTAATGAAATGATTATGTTAATTCATCTTATAAATCTAAAATTAATAATGCTCAACTAATACTTCATTTTCTTAAAATGAAAATAACTTATTCAAGAAATAAATAACAATTAAAATGATGGTTGCAACACATAACTAGACTCATCTATAATCATGAAAATTTATAAATAAGATAATAATATTTTAAGGTAACGATAAATCTACCATCTCATTTTCTATTACTATTTCAATTCACTAGACGCATTCTTTCATATAATAAATCACAATTATGTCTAAGGAATTTAAAATATTTATGATATCTTAAAGCATACATGCACTTTATCTAATATCAACTAATAAACATCCATAAAAATAATTTTTATAGATATAAAAGTATGTTATATCCACGTAAATAACATGAATTAACTGAATAATACATTAAATCCTAATTTCAATATAAATACCTCTTCCATTACAAATATGATTGAGTTCAATCAAATGTATCCAAAATAAAAATATATTTTGACTCATAAATTTACAATGAATAACTATATGATCCCTTTTTAAGACTATGTTAAATTCTAAATACCAAGAATTATGTTTTAAGAATCAATCTACCAAATGAATTCACTCATAACGAGAGATAGGTCTAAATTCAATATGACCTTAGAACTTTCATAAACCTTTAATTAATTAAAACTACCTTATAAATAAATTCACATAAATATTACACTTCTAATTTCATGATACAACCATAAATTTTCTTTAAGTGAAATTCAATTGCTATAAATAGGAATGAGTAAATATGAAATCTTTCAAATAAAATCCCAACTCCACTCAACATGTACAAGAATGATATCTTATAAACATTCATTAAATATTTGATTAAACTATAATATAAAGTGGCCTTGCCATAAAAATAATGTTAAAATGATCCTTTCTTTCCAAACTAAGCACAAACATAACTCAACATTCAATTAATAAAAATAAGTACAAATTTTCATCAAACTCGAACTATGAACCATAATATAGACAAATTGCTATCAAAGAATGATTGCAATAGTTGATCATGAATATAGAACTATGAAGTATACTATAATAATGTAAAAATACTAGTAACTCATATCCTACCATTGTTACATCAAAATATTCATTTTTTGTTTACATAAATAATAATACTCAAGATGATGTAAAGTAAACCCAAGTGCCTCATGGATCATTGACAATAAATTGTAGTCTACAAATTCTTCTCAGCATTCTCATCCATATCAAATAACTAAATTTCATTCATTAAATCCTTATGCATATGAAACCACACAAAATAATTTGTTAAATATGAGCCCATCCATATGTTCAAATCTATACCCACCCTATCCATTAGTATAGGGTTGTAACTATCCACTGAACAGTAACCCAAAATCATAAAATCAAATGATAACAAGATTTCAAAATGAGATCTAATGTCCACAAAATTTAGGGTTTGAAAAAATCCAAATAGAATATGAACATTTAGTCCAATAATATGGAAACACAGAAGCTACAATAAAATATTATAGAAACTAACTTTAAGACTAAGTTGCATGTTATATCATTCATTTCTATGCCATTTGAGGTAAATATGGAATTATATACATACCATTAAGGTAGTTCCAAAAATATAAGATATATCCACCATGATCATACATAGATCCAAATGCATTAGTAGTTCCAATAGTTAGAAGACGCTTAGAGGAAACATGGTGGAGCTTTGAGAATGTTATTGGATAGTTTAAATAGTCCAATATAGACCTACCAAACCCCATAAAATTTACAAAAAGTAACCACATGGGTCTAGGACCTAAAAAAATAATTCAAATAGCAGTATTAAATATTTCTTCTATAGATAAAATATTTTGAGACAAGGGGAAGAAGGAAAGTCAATAACCTACTTTGAAAAATATAACATTAACAACTGAATCCTCACTTTTTATTTTTTATTTTTTAATTTTATCCATATTTATTCATTTATACTTTATCACTCTAATATTTTGTGCGTAAATCCATGTAAATCAACAACATTAATGCATCCATAGAGAAGTTCTAAAAATAGCCATGTCAAGCACTAATGTAGTGGCTAATACACAGGGCTATCATAAGAACCCTAGGTTACCTTATTAATTATTCATTTTCTTACCTCCATTGAGGTCAATAATTTTATTCAATGTAAATTCCAATAATTTTTTGACTCAATATAAACCCTAATCATTATTTTAATTATTATTTTATCCAATATAAATTCAATGCTAACTTTAGAGCTATAGGCCCATGGCCTCATTATAGATCAAAAGAGAGTCATGATTCCAACAAATCAAGTCTCAAGGATTTAATAAACATTAATCCAATAAAGTTTAAAAAAATTAATTATTCCCCAAGGCACTGATATCATGACATGCTAGCCCCACATCATTAAAGTAACACAAGGCTTTTGAAAACTTTTAAATCAACATAACTTTCAGCTTGTGTTGCTTGACATCTAACCCCATTGTACTTCAAGATAATTATTTAAATAAAACATAATAATAATAATTGGTCATGTGAAAATGATATTTCCTTAGAATAAAATAGAAAAACATGCATAAAAAAGGTTTGAAATAGTACAAAACATCACAATTGGTATGTTGGACAAGTTAATTGATCTCATTCATTTACCTTTATTCTCATTAACCTATATTAAGTTAGTGTGATAGTTGAGTGGTTATTTCAAGCATATACCTAGACAAAATCTTAGTTTTTACCTATAATAATAGAGTGACATTAGTAGCATAGATTCCAATAATAATCATAAAATCACAACTACATATAATATAGCTAACTATAACATAAACTGAAGCATGAAGCTCATGAAATAAATACAGGTCCATACACATGGAAAATACCATAAATAGTTAAATGAATTGATAAAAAAGTGAATTTATGATTTTATTAAAAGTCTTAACATGTAAGATATACCAAAATTCTTGAATACCATTCTTTCATATCTTCATTATTATTAGTCTAACCTCCTCTAAGTCGCTTACCATCTTATCTCTATGTTTGTTTTCCACCTATATTTGATAGCTTCCCTATATCATACCATATCATCCAAACTGATAAATTTTATTTCATACATGTCTTTCTTATACTATATTAGCCTAGCCAATACATTTCTAAGTCTAAATTTTGACATTTATAATATATTAGCCTAGCTAAAATAGTATTGTGTTACTCAACATCTTCCAATTATATTGACATGGTTGATATAATCAGTGTATAATTCATTTTTAATTTCAGATATTGGATACCATATAGGGGTCATATTTAATTCCCAAATAGATATAACACACTCATATTCTGTGTTTGCATTCTCATGTCTACTCTTATGTAGTATTTTGATGAGTTAGAGGTTTAAAGTCTTATCTTGGAGGTCTAGTCTTGTTTATGGTCTTTATATCTTAGTAGGATAAGTTTAACCAAGGAAGTACACCTAATTTTTAAATTCACCAACTAAGGATACCTAGGTCATCATATTTCCATATAAGGTCTTTAGCCTAAAAAATCTCTTGAATAGTGCAATTTGAGGTAAATGTGGAGATTGAGGCATCGACTAGTTCACCCAAATGTAATTATCTTTATCCCTACTCTCTTTCATTTATTTAATAAGTGTATTAGATATTAATTTATTATTGTTATAGTATATGTGTTATTTATCCTTGTGTATTCTATTACTTATATAGAATAAGAAGGTATCGATACAATGTTTCTTAGGTTTTCCATTTATCACCTTTGGTTCATAGACCACCCATTGCTTGACCATTTCACCACTTAACTTATTTTTAACTATCTTTGATCTAGGTTACCTTTATTCATAATTTATTTTCATGTAATATACTTATTATATCCATTATACACCCCTTTAAAACCATTGTTATAGTCAATTATCTAAACTAAGCCCCAGTGAGATCTATACCTCATGTCATAGCCTTAGGCTTTGGAATCCTTTCCTCTTGACATTTGAGTGTATATTACCCTCTAATAGGTATACACTAATTTTATGTCCTTACCTAATAAACCAAGTATACATAGGATCTATTATTATGACCTTATTGTAGTCCTAATTTATTTAGAGAAAGAGGATAGTTATAGGTCATCCTTTCTTGTGCAAACATTCTGGTGAACTTGAAGTGAATCTTATCCCACCTTTGGTTGGATATTTTCATGTTTTCCCCTTTGCTTCTTATAATTTCCTTAACTATCACCATACAATTTAGTGAACAAATTTATCTTAAATTTATAAACCAAACCAATACAATTTTATATCTTTCTTATTTTTAGAACTATATTAGCCAACCCAATACAAGTTTTTTCAATTTTCCCCAACTATAATGGTTATCTTGATATAGTTATCTATTTATATCAATTAAATTGGAGAATTAAATACATTTCATTTATCCAAGCATATTGTATGGGCTAGCTTAGTACAACTTATTATTTTATTAGTTTAATTTCCTACTATATCATCCAACATGATACAATCTATTTTTATCATTCTTATGCAACCATATTGACTGACTAGTTTGATATAGTTATTTTTATTAATTTCAAATTCAAAATATTTTATAACAATATGAAAAGAAAACACACCATAATTTCTAAGGATTTTATGAAAATAATTCTAATGTTATAAAATTCATTGATATTGACAATTTTCCAACAAGGTTACAATGCCTTATTGTCTTGTTATGTATCAATATCATGCTACCAAAAATTATAATATAGATTCTACTACATCTAAATTCTATTATCCATGTAAAAATCCTAAAAACAATATACAAGGTCACCTACTCTAAGACCATAATTTTGAAGAGGATATAAAATATATTAGATGAAAGTAAAAATTTTACTCTAAGAGCATATTGAACATATGGGTAAGGACCTTGCAGTTGTATATCACATCATGATATCACCTGATATGGAATATCATCTTTTGCATACTTATATTTTTTCCATAGGACTTTGGGAAAATTAATTTTTAACTTCCCTCTTTCCTTCCTCATCCACTAGTCTTAGTACAGTTAATAATATGATAGGTATTTATTTTATTGTGCCTACCTATATTAATCACTTTAATACCAATGTTAATTTTGCATATATTTTATCCCAATAGGCCACTAAAGCTTCTACTTCTAACCAAAATACTCATTATGTTAACCACATTATCTTATAATCAGTGAGTAAAATGGTTATCATACAAGTTACTAATAATTTTCAAATGATGTAAATGTATAACCAATTTATGAAGATTTAAGATAAAACTCAATAAATTTATTGGGGATTGCTAAATCAAATTTACCCCCATCCCCCCTTAGAAGTGATCTTTGAAACTTCATTCCACAACCCATACTTCATAACAAATCCATCAAACACCTTAAAAATGAACCCATGGTCCCTAAAGTTTAAAACATTGATGTTGATTATTTTCATTTCTGTCAAGGTTAATTCCAAAGGTCTATTTAGTCTAGTGCTTGAGCATGGTAGTGGCATAAAGAGAGTGTTGATTAGTGAGTGAGTATTTTGGATATGAGTAACATTTTGAGAGTGTGTTCTCAATTGGTAGCATGATGATGTCAAAGGTTACTAAGCCTAGTTGGCAATGTTTATATTGTCATAGTGTTGTAATTGAAGGATGTTGTCATGAGATAATTTAAAGAAAAGAGAGAATTTGAAGGAAACTAATGTATTATGGTTTTATGGAAGGTACAAGTCATGAAAGAGTGTTTAAAGACAACTGATGTCTACAAAAGAAGCATAGTTTATGAATAGGTATGTACAAGACATTGATGTGATCATATAAAGAGGTATGTATAGAAGAATTTATGTCAATAGTATGGTATAGTCATAACATGAAGATTTTCAAGGTGAGCCATGTGAAAGAAGCTTGGTCATATGGTTTTAGGTATATATGAGTCTATGGAATATTGTTGTCATCAAAATGAGAATGATGTCATGATATTAATGTGTTGTGATGACTTACGTCTACTTGTTTGATGTTTTGTTGAGGTCATGACATGAAAGTATAGGTCATTGATGTCAAATTTACATAAGAAGCCTAGTCATGACATGAAGAAGTATGTGCATGAAAATGAATGAACATGATCATGTTAAGGTTGTTTTTCACTATTTGAGCATGATAGAATAACATTGAAACATTCATTATAATTTATTGGTAAGCCTACATGGGTAGGACCTCTAATCTAGGTATGCATCTAGACCTATCTTAGACCATTTCTAGCCTAACTAGGCATGAAGATCATATTTCAAGGCAAGTATGCATATGTTAGCATATAAAAAGGTCATATATGTCATTTTAAGAATGTTCACAAATTTTGAGGCTTAGTTTGAAGTAAATTACATGAAACACTATTTTAGGCCTTCTTAAGTTCATAGAATGAGGTCTCAAAACTTGAGAATCACTTTCAGACATTCATTGGCATGTCTAACCCCTAAATGGGAACATAAGATATTAAGAAGATATGAGGAAGGTTTATATATAAGATATTTAGGCATTGGTTTTATATTTAAGGGGTAGTCCTTTATGAACAATCATTAACTCTAAAACCTATGTTAAACCTCCCTAAAACCCTAATAAGGACCCAATGTGAAATATATTGTTCAAATCATCTCAAAATTGACCCAAATTACTAAAAAGGATATTTTATCATGTATTAAACTCTCCCAATTACCTCCAAGTTGTGGTGGTTACTCATATGAAAGAGAAAATGTATAGATACAAGCTCATTTTTTAATAAGTTATTGTAGCTCTCAAAAGTTGCATTGGTCAAGAAAACAAAATGGATGGTATAAGTAGATATGTAATCATAATAAATTCCCATTATGGTTTATGGATATGTTCCACCCTTCAAGTATGTTAAATTTCTCATCCAAGTTAGCCAGTTGTAGATAGACCTAATGGTATGAACAATGAAAAACCCAAGCAAAGATGAAAATATGGATTTAAGGGTTTAAACATGTCAAGTTGGTGAAAAAATGTGAACGAAGAGTTTATTCATGAATTTTATGTCATGATTATTCTTTTAATAAGTTTTAGAGTCTAGTTAATATGGTGAAAAGTTATTCACAAAATAACATGTCTAGTTTAGATAAGACTGTGTGATATAGGGTCAAGAAATCGGTTAACAAGACCAATATTTTCCATTAAAATATATGATAATTATATTTAAGGATTTTATGGTGATTCATATTACCATATACATTTATTAAGATTCATGTAAAGTTTCTACATAGGTGTTGGAGGTCTAAGTCATCATGATTGGTCTTTAAGGTAAATTGGCAGTTCTTAGTGAGTGAGTTATAAAGATGTTTTTGAGCCTTTACCTCCTAAGTGAAAGTGTTAAAAGCATATGGTGATGACCCTAAGGTCATGGATAACTTTTATACATTTTTTTTCCTCATATTTTAATATATTAAGGGTTTTTAAGCTTCATTTTTACTAGATAGACTTTTGAGGTACACATGCCTAATATGATAGTTTGTCCTAAAAGAGCCTTCATGATATGAGCACATAATATAGGTATAACCAAGCATGAAAGAGGTTAGTATAGGTAATTCAATAATTTATTTAATGGTTTTAATTTATTGGATAAATCTATTTGTGTACAAGAATATCATTTTTTGGCATTAATAGGATAGACCTAATGCAATTACATCTCCATGAGGCCTAAAAGTGAAATGAGGCCTAATTGAGTCATGATAGACCAAAAGGTACTCAAATTTAGTTTGAATCATTTTTATGATATTTATTAAACCTATTATATGTATTAAATAATATTTTAGTGGTATGTGTCTAACCAAGTTTTACATGAATAAGATATGAGTATATAAATAAGGCATTTTAGGCCTATTAGATAAGCTAAAAGTAAGTGAATAAATTGATAAATCAATGATCCTAAGTAGGTTATGTAAAATGTTTTAAAAAATAAAGATATATTATACAAGTATATAATTAAGATAATACAAGTGTTTTTTATTTGAGGATCAAGGTCATATGACTTTTTCAGTCTTGAAGAGGGTTAGTTAAGCGATGAAGCCTAGAGGTAGTTTTGAGAGACATCAAGTGGAGTAGAGTTGAAGGAGTGATAATTGTATATTTAAAAGATACAATACTTACATCATATATGTTTTATTGATGTATGATATTGAATATAATTTAGATATATTAGATAGAGAGATGAGTGGAAGAATAGAATAATTAAGTGTGATTGGATAAGTTGGTGCTTGGTCAAAGAGGAAGTTAAAGTTTCCTTGTAGGTTAGTGCTTGTAGAATAGGTATTTAATGAGTTAGTGATTTTTAAAGAAGGATTTGGATATTACTTATATGATCATAGGAATCCAATAAATGATGTTAGTAATATGTTAGTTTAAGCAACAAAAACGTAAATAAACACACTAACACTTACACTTACAAGCCTAGATCTTAAGGGTGATATTAGTGACAAAACCAAATGAAAATTACAACTAAAATGAAAAATACACATAATATTCTACCTCCTTGGGAGATCCAAATTATTTTGATTTTCTTTCTCATTTTGTGCTCAAGAAATCTTTGGAAAATGAAGTTTGTTGGCTCCTTCTCTCCTTAGAACGATGACTTGTGTCAGTTTGATATAGCTTGGCTCAAGATTTTGGCATTATAGCCTTACTTGTAATGCAATTGAAATTATAAAATTATATAAAAATATTTTTTAAGTCATTTTTTTATGATAAATTTACACCAAAATAGCTTGTCTCTCTCCAAATTTGCATTATAACTTTGTCTTGTGAGATCTTAAAATTCACTTGGCATGGCATTGTATTTATTACAAATTAATTTAAATCCAACCATAGGAGAGTTAAATTGGAGTTTAAATATGGAATGGGTTAAAAGATAACATAGGTGAGTCAAATATAATCCCATTAAAGTAAAAAAAATCAAGTAATCATGATTTGTAATGAATAGGAATGGGTCTCTAAAATAAGATATTTTAAGATATTTTCAAAGAGATTAACAACTCATAAAGGAAATGATGAAAGGCTAGGATATTTTGAGTTTTTGAATTTCATTATTTATTTATTAATTAATTACACATGGATAATTCAAGTAGGCATTTAATCTGGTTTAGCTTATTAATTAATTCTGATTAGCCATTTAGCTCTTTCAAGATTTGATTTGTATTCATGTATCCCACTTAATAGGTCCATAGGCCAAATTTATTATTGTGATGCCACAAGGTGGTTAGAGATGAATATGTGAGAGGTTATTATTTCATATGATAGGATACCTAGACTAGGGATGCATTAATGTGATTTTGATCTTTGGTGAATGATGCATAAGTAAATTGTGGATATTTAATGATTCCTAGGCTTAATTTATAATGGTTGGTAGGAATGGAGCTAAATTCTATTCAAAATCTAGTTATGGCTAGTTTTAGGTGTCTATAGTTTTCCCCTATTTGGGAAGATGCAAGATATAGGCAGAATAACATATTCTCAAATAATGAACTAGGCCAAAAAGAAGATAATGATTGAATAAAAATATCCAAAGAATGTTTGGGAATCCTATAATGATTCCCCTCAAGGGAGTGGCCATCACATACGATTGATGGACAATTCCTCAAAAAGAAGTACGAAGAAGAATAAAATTAACCCATGGGTGAGATTAATCCAATCAAGAAAATTCTTGCATGCATTGATGTAAAAAGTAATGATTTTCCCAAAGGTAGGTTTAATCATTAATAAAGGTTGAGACACTAATTTTCCCAAAGGTGGTTATAATCAGTGGCATAGGCATATGCCCCATTTAGGGCTAATGAGTAGAAATAATGATTTTCCCACATACAGTTATAATCATTAAGATGATTCAGATAAAAAATTATTTTTGATTGTGATCTAGTAGGGAAGATTGGAAATCATAACTCAAGGATATAACCTGTTGTATAGATTAAATATGAGTGGGAAAAAGCATAGATGTGATGGTCTAATGACTGAAGAAGACACAAACAACCAAAGATGCACAAAGGTAATGAAAGAGATGAATAGAAGAATAAAGGTTGATAAATGTGAAATATTCATTTGTACCTACCAATGCAAAGATGCTCATCATTTTTAGCATTGATATAACCAAAATGGTCAATGAGTTAATTTGATCAAGGAGGGTGAGAGTATTTTCCAAGGTTACCAAGGATAAACTTATGCATCTCCATTGCTTATAAGACTTCTCAAGCTAATTTTTGATATAACATGTGATGTTATGCCTCATGATAGAACACCATGAGAACTTTGACAAAATATGCATAATTAATGACTCATGATCTAATAAATAATTGAATATGACCCACCAATGATAAAAAAACCATGATGAAAATGTTGACGTATGAATATGGATGGACTCAAGAATAATGCACAAAGAATCACCTAATGAAAACATATAGATTGAGTTGAATCATAGTACTTAAATCAAACAAACAAGAAAACAAGAAAATAAACACACAAAAATCTTGAAATTAAAATTAAAATAAATCATCATAATAATGGATTTGCCCTAGTAGGGTGGATTAATTATAACTAACTAGAATTAGATAAGACAAATATTTTTGGATTTTGAAATTTTTGAATGTTTTTGGAATTTTAAGGTATCTTAACTCAATAGATATTAATAAGATACCACTTTAAAAATGGTGATAACATTGGTTTAGGTTGGTCATAAAATGGTGGGAGCATATGGAAAAGGTAGATTGAGTTGACCTCAACATAAATTGATCATGACTTACACAATCTCATTAGGACCTCAAGTTACAATAATTATACCAACACAAAAGGTAGTGAGGACTGACCATGTCACAACAAGCTCTAAAATTGAGGAAAATGGCTATGTAAATGAGAATAGTAATGTCAAGGTGATACATTAATGCATGGTAAAGGTGTTGTTCATAATTTTCCCATGGGTATTTATAATTAAGAAATAATGGCATAGGTATATGATATTAATTTTCCCATTAGTAGTTATAATTAGTAACACAAGGTGGGATATTGGTTTGCCCATTGGTATTTATAATCATTGGCACCAATCAAATGTGAATGAAAGATAACTTTCTAGATTGATTATCACACTACTTTCATAGACTGTCATTTTAAACATAGAATTATAAAACTATTGAATCTAGATCAAAATTACCACACATAATGTGTGGGAAAAAACCAAAGGAACCGAGATAAAAAAGGGTTAGATATGATGGCCAAAAATAGTCTTTGATCTAATAGGGATGGCATGGTAAAATGGTATATGGAATTATTTAAGATGATGATGGCATCAGAATTGGATATAATGGTAATAGGGTTTCCCCCAAGTGATAAGATGAGGTAAGTGGTAGGGTATGAAATAATTACAAAAGGAATGGAAAACAAAAATGGTGAGATAAATTCTTTTGGCAAGGTATGGTTTTTAGTTTTATTATTGTTTCTAGTGAAATGATTCTATTATTCCTCCTAATGTGGAGATGCACTTCCTAATCAACATATGACACAACTAGAATAATCAACCATGTAAATTACTATCCCATGCCTCTTTTTAATAGTTTCTCTATCAATAACCTACTATATATTTGGATGCTAAGAATTTTATTGTGATATTCATTGGTCATTGATTCCATTTCCTTCAAATGTCAAGACAAGGTATCTTTGTAGCCTCTACAAAGGAAAGTTTAGCCGGGGATGATAAATATGGATAAATAGTGGATGATAGGTTTGATTTGTGAATGTAAAGATGGATGATAATGGAATGTGTAATTGTTGGGCAACAAATGAAGAATGAGATTTTTAGGCACACATAATTTTGTTGATGCTATATTTAACATAACTTTGGTTTTGGTAGTGTAAAACGCTTATAAATATGCTCTCTATAGGACCACTAAATTATTTTATTATTTGGGCTTGAGAGTAGCTACCATCTAATTAGACTATATATTGGAAGTTGTACTAATTTGATCTTTAGTAATGTCTTCATCAAACACTGAATAACTATTGTTCTCAACTATTGATGCCTCGATGAGGTTCTCACCAATGAAAGGTTCTCACCAATGAATTTGTCTTGATTTCCCCATATTTCCTCCAAGAAGGTTTCACTAAGAAACATTAACTTTTGACTTTGATTGTCTTCTATCACCCTCAAAAAGGTTTCACTAGAAAATTCTAATTTTGGACTTTGATTATCCCATAACACCTCCAAGAAGGTTTCATCAGGAGATTATTCTTCTTTTGAATAAATTTGGTCTTATCCCCTAATATTATATAACTGATATGTCACCATGGATGCAGTTTAACTAGGTGTGATTCTATTAGTCATAATCAACACTTATGGGAGGTGGAATGTCAATATAATTTCTAGGTTGGGTGGTAAAAATAGCATGTGGAATATGAATGACATGAGAAGAGGTAGAACAATACTTATAGAAGATACTAGGAAAACATGTGATGATGCTGAAGTAATCATCCTCAAAAACCATAGAAGGATCATAAATGTATTCAAACGTATCTACAAGGCATGCATAACCAATGTTTTAATAGCCATGAATGTATTCTAATTTTAAAGCTAATTTCAACTTAAGGGAATTTAAAACTAATGTTGAGGCTACCATTTGATGTTAATTTAATAATATAACCTAACTTTAATGTTGATTCTTTATTTGGTGTGGATGCTACTATAATGATGTTTTATTTAATGTTTAGTTTTGGATAAGTAACAGAACTTTGATGGCATAATGAGCTCTATCAAGATTGGTTTATCAAAGTGAAACTCCTCTATGAGGGTAAAAAGGTCAAGAGATAACTCCTTAAAGATTGGTTTGTAACAAAGGGAGGTTCTTCAAAAATAGGCATATGGTTGAGGTAATAATTTTCCCAAAGGTAGTTATAATCATTAAGAATTGAGTCACCAAGGATTGGCTTATTAGAGTGAGACTCTTCAATAAAAGGTATAGGATTAAAAGGTGATTCATCATAGGTTGAATTCTCAAAAATATTTGGTTCAAAAAAAACTTTTTGGATTAGTTGGTTCTCTTTTCCTTGGTTTAAAATCAATTTTAAAACACTAGTTTTGAATACATCTTGGTCTTCTAATGATTGGACAAGTTGGAGAGGTAATGAATAGATCAATGGTGGATTAAATATTGGTATGGGTTTTATAGAGTTGGTAATGTTTGGAAATGATTGGATTTTGGCCATTGGTTAGATAATAATAGGCTTAAAAAATTTTGGTTTATGGCCTAAGATGGTAATTATTACTCATCAAGTTGTGACTAGATAACTTTATTGGGATAATGAGTTACCATATGTGAAATGGTTTGGAATAGAAATGTTAAGGAATTTCAAAGATTGGTTACTTACATAAACCAAAGGATGAGGTCATAAAATATAAATGATAGGGTTTTGTGGATTTTGGTAGCTCAAAAAAGCCAAAAGATGAGGTTTTAGAATGGAAATGGTAGGGCATTGTGGAATTTTATTTCTCACACAAGCTAAAAGATGAGGTCCTAGTATGGTAATCCTTAGTGTTATGGATATTGGTTAATCACACAATATAAAGGAGGTTTAATGGTATAGTGGTAGACTAGATGCCATGAGTGGTAAGGGGATGAAGATCGTACATTAACTAACCTGAATAAGGTACCACCAAATATGGTGCTTGGTTTATTCCCTAGACTGAGTATTTTAAGGAGAATATGGATCCATCTCACAATCCACTTATTCACCATAGGGGTCTTGAAAAAAGTTAATTTTTATGGCTATTCTATTATAACTTGGATTGTACATAACTTCACCATAAATGTAGAGAGACATCCACATCAATTATGAATATTCCATAAAAACTCTTAGAGTTATACAAACTCTAAAAAATAATGTCCAAAGTAAAAACAGTTCAAAATTGGTCTAACTTGGTCTAGGGGAGTTGTATATCCAAAATGGTTTGTGATAAAACTTGGTATAAAACCACCTAACATCAAATGTCTCACATAAAATATCAAGTGGTTTAATAAAATCTAGAATGCCAAACTCTAGGCCCAAATGTTCCAAATAAGTCTAATTTAAATAAAAAAATTCTAGGTATCTTGGCCAAACATGACATCAAAAGCTATGCTCAAAAAAGGCATGTGCTAATACTTTTAACAAAGGAAATACAAAATCTAGACTTAAAAACAAGGGTATGATTTAATCTAACAAATCTAAAATAGTTTGGTATTGACCAAGCATTCAGCTTTAGACATGAACTTGGTCAATTGGCATAAGGCATGAAACAAAAATCATATGGAGAGATAGGTTGTTTCTCCTAAATCTAGGCACAAATAATTATTTTCATATTGGGTAAATAATTAACCTAAGTTACACAACCCAAAATATAAATATCAATGTCTAAGCTCAAATTAGATAAGGCATAAATAGAAATCAATCAATTTTTGGATTTGAACATATCAAGGTTAATTGAAAACTCAACTTTAGTATTCTTTCATCAAAAAACAAGCTAAACAAAATTTAATGGAATAATGGCACTAGGTAAAAGATCCCAAAGGCACATGTGGATTGGTTTCAAAATTAGAATTAGGCACAAGACAAATAAGTATATGAAATGATTTGATTAGCATAATGACATTATCACACTCTAAATATGTGATTGATGGTTTTTTTCAAGACTCTAAGGCATAAAAATTTAAATGGATTGAGATGTATAGTGTTACCTTTACCAATCAAGTGACACACACACAAATATTTGTCAAAACACTAAGATAAAGGTATGGTGTCAGATGGATGGCATAATGCCTCCTCAGAAAATGAAGTGATATGATAAATAATTTTTACATGGAATAACAAACAAAATAGATAGTTTAGACTCAAAAAACCATGCAATAAACGATAAAATTAGATAAACATTTAAATGTAATGTCCTAGATCCTAAAATTGACAAGGTTGCATAGTTATGTCAAATTCTATTTATATACATGCTCTTGGGAAGATTTTAAGTGTTAACCCAAAAATAAAAGTACATGAAGTAGTAGGTTTTTTAAACCCCCTTATCCTAAGAGATTGTATGATGACATGTAACTTTGGGATATTCACCATGCATCCATAGTATTTTCATGACAAGTCTGGTTATTCTAAAACTAAAATTTCAAAAGTCTAGATGGTCTCAAGTGTGGTTAACACTATAGATGCAATCACATTAATTAAGTTCATACTATATAACTTACTATTCAAGGGTTGATTCCTTTTTATAATGATTCCATCTGTGTACTTCTTAGTGGAATCCCCTAGTTAGCTAGACCTAACTCAAGTTTTTGTTACGATTGGAGAAACTAACCACTCAAACCTATGGTAATCATAATATATATTCCATAATTTATATACCCTACCTGGATAGGGGTTGGTATGATTCTCAAAGATGAAACCCCATGTTAATGCACTCCTAAATAACTTATGAGTTTATGAACTCCCACTCACAAACCAAATTTCATAAAATAAATGACCAAGTTAAAAGACTTTAAAGGTTGTGTTTAGATCACCTAAACTATACAATTTTTGGGGAGATCCTCAATAACATTATTTTCACATCTTAGACAAGGCATAATTTTCAAGTAAAAAATCACTTTTGGTCACTCGAGTTCCTAAAAGGGGATGGGGGAGAGCATACATGCATCAATTGGTTTGCAAAAATAAACAACTCCAAACAAAGAAGACATAAAATGAATATTCTCAAAAGCATGTAACTAAGTGATTAAAGTTCACTTTTAATGCACCAAAACTAAATATGAATTAAAATTTTGGCCCTTTGGCATGTGTTTGTTAAAACTTTGACAAAGTGAAAAATGACTTTAACCAAAAAGATTATTAAATCACCCATTGAAAGGTGAATTTTTCAAGTGAGAGGTGTTTTGAAATGTTTATTTGTGGTTTTTGGGTCTTAAAAACTGTTAAAGTGTCCTTTTTCTTAGAATCACTTTCATGAATGCATAAATCACATTTCAAATTTAGCTCTTAGTTTACATAGTACAAAACCATTAAGCATAGAGTAAAACCACAACTCTATAAAACCATAAATGTCAGTGCAACAATACAAATTACAAGAATACAAAGTATAAAATGCAAAATCGCTACTCTAGTTGAAAAATCACAAATACTAGGGAAAAATCTCAACTCTAAAAGTCATGATATTATAGTTTAACTAAAAATAGCTAGCCTAACCACTAGTAGTTTAGAATTAAAATCACTATTGGTTATGCGATATCATGATTCTTAAAATTATAGTATTGTGATATCATGACTATCAAAGTCACGATATTGTGATATTGCAAATAAATACTTGTAGGTAGAAAATAATTAATAAAACATTAATAGTTAAGTGCAAAAATGCTAAAATAGAGGCAAAACTACAACTGTGTGAGTTGTGATATTCTTTTCTAGAGATAAAAACCATGATTACATAGGGCAACCTCATAACTTATAGAAAAACATCCCTTGGCCTTACGTTTTCACCTATTTGGGGTAGCAAGCTCAGATTTTTACATGAAAATCATTAGTGTAATCATTTATAAGGCTTTAAGAGAAACTTTATGGGGTGCTTGTCCCACTGAGCATGCCATTTGTGATCATAATAATCCAACAAGGGATGAAAATTAAAGAAACACACTAACACTTACAAGCCTAGATCTTAGGGGTGAGACTAATAACAAAACCAAATGAAAAACACAACTAAAATGCAAAAGACACACACTATTTTACCTTACTTGGGAGTTTCAAATACATTTTTGAGTGACTTACTTAGTTTGTGCTCAAGTAATATTTGGAAAAGGAAGCTTGTTGTCTCCTTCTCTCCTTTCCACCATGGCTTGTGTTGGCTTGATTTAACTTGGCTCAATATTTTAGCATTATAAACTTACTTGTAAAAAAATGGGCATTATAACATTATATCAAAACATATTTAAAGTCATTTGTGCATGATAATTTTAAACCAAAATATCTTATGTCTCTCTCCAAATTTGCCTTATAACTTTGGTTTATGAGAGCTTAAAATTCACTTGGCATGAAATTATGTTTATATCAAATAGATTTAACTCCAACCCTAAGAGACTTAAGGTAGATTTTAAACTTGGAATGGGTTCAAACCTAACCTAGGTGAGTCAAATATAACCTTAGTAGAGTTAATAGTTGTCAAGTAATCATGATTTTTATGGAATAGGCATGGCGCACCAAAATGAGATATTTTAGGATATTTCTAAAGATCTTGACAACTCATAAAGGCAATGATGAAAGGCTAGGATATTTTGAGTTTTTGAGTTTATTATTTATTTATTAATTAATTGCACATGGATAATTCAAATAGGCATTTAATTTAGTTTTGCTTATTAATGAATTTTGATTATCCATTTAACTCTTTCAAAAAAAAAATTTTGTTCATGTATCCCACTTAATAGGTCCATAGGCTAAATTAAATGTTGTGATGCCACATGTTGATTAGAGATAAATCTATGAGATACCATAATTATGGATGCTTCAACATGACTATAATATTTGATGAATAATACACAAGAAAATTTAGGATGTTTAGTTATTCCTAAGATTAATTTTTAATGGCTGGTAGCAATCAGTCTGAAGTCCATTCAAAATCTAGTTGTGTCCAATTTTAAGTGTCTACACCTTATAGGTCGGTACCTATAGAAGTCTCTTTTAACTGAGTGAGTGCTTAGTCTTAGGGGTTTGTAGCCTCCTAGTAAGTAGGTGCTTACTAAATTCAAGTAGGTTCTTGATAAATTTAGGTTTGGTATTCCATGTTGGGTTGGTGCTTAACGTAATTTGATACATTATCTTAAAGGATAGTTTGTCCAATCTTTATTTCAATTGGTTTTATTATTCATGATGTTTTCTCATATATGTGATGATTTATCGTATTTCATGCTCATGTGATTGGTTCTTAATGTATTTTTAGATCACTGTGTTTCTTTAATAGTTCATAGATGAGTGGATGTAATTGATTGAAGTTTTTGAAAACTGATTTACCCCCTCTTAGTCATAGTGCTTCCAAAAATTGTTATCAAATCTTGGTATTTTGAATAATGCCTAATAGCTTTAAGTATATCCTTGAATCACAAGCATGTCTTTTCAAAAAGTATAAGGAGGTTTCTTAACCAATAAGGGTCATCTCTTCAATAGGACTAACTATGCATTTTAGAGTATTATAATGAATAATTATCTAATTTCCTTGAGTTATGACATATGGAAATTTGTTTTTGATGGATTAACTCCACCCTCTATGCCACCAAATGATGCATCAAGCAATAAGGAAAGAGATAACAACTCTAAGGCAATGAATGCCATCCTATGTGGTATTTTAGAAGAAAAATTTGTTAAGGTCATTCATTTTGATTTAGCCAGAGGGATTTGGGAAAATCTATATAAAATATATGAAGGAGACACTATAGTTAAGTTGGAAAAATTGTAGACTCACCAAAGGTAGTTTGAAAGCTTTAGAATGAAGGAGGATGAAAACATTACATCTTATCTGTTGAGTGTAGATGAAGAGGTAAATGTCATCAGAGGCCTAAGAGAGAAGTTGGAAGAATCAACAATAGTAAAAAATGCATTGCGATATCTAACATCTAATTTTGATTCAAAGATGTCTATCATGGAGGATCTCAAATACCTTAACATACTATAGATGGATGATCTTCATGGCATCTTGACTACCTATAAAATGAGAACAAGTGATGGAAGACCCTCCAAGAAAGAAGTTGCATTTAAAGATGAGAAAAAGTCACAAAGTAATAAGGCCAAGGATGATGTTGACATAGACATTGATGGTGATAAGATATAATTCATGTTTGTCAGAAAAATAAGTAAAGGTTCAGGTAAGTAAAAGGGTAAGTTGTTATTTAAACACTTTAACTATGGTAAGATTAGTCATTTTGCATTTGAATGTCCTACTAAGGATATGAATAATCATGATGAAGAATATGATGAACATAATGGTGATGATAAGAAGATATATAATCTTGATAAGAGAAAAAAGGTTGTTAGGGAGTATAAAGACAAGAAAGGTTTATTCAAGAACAAGAGAATTTTTTATACCAAAGAAGATAGTATCTCATCTGATGTAAGTGACACTATTACATTTGATAGTGAAGATGGTAATAATGATCATGATAACAATGAAACCTTATTCATAGCAATAAAATTAGACAATGAGGTTTGCTCAAAATGGAAATTCCTTATGTATGATGAATAATTAGATCAAAAAGATGCTGAAGTGAACCTTGAGGCACAATTGGTGAGTGCTCTAGAGGAGTTGAAATTATAAATAAGGAAGAATAAAAAACTAAGATCATTGGTTAAGATTTATGAGGATCAAATAAATATCTTTAAAGAGAGACTAATTAAAAAACCAGTGAACATGGGGAGATCATAAAATATCTATAAACTTAGATTGAAATTGTCACTACAAGTCTTAAGATCAAGGAGGAAGAATATAACAAGTTTGGATAGAAATGGAGTTCTTGAAGGCATATTGGACTAGGCAACAATCAAGTTGAAGACACATCAAATATTTGAAATGAGTACTAAATTTTTTGGTGATATTTTGAGTATTAAAATGCCTCCAGATGAAAAAATAAGTCTTGGGTTCAAGGAAGACCAAAAAGAGAACAAAGAGAGTCAGACCTCAAAGACCTATGTAAAACCTCAAATCTGAGACACAAAGTGATCATCAACAAGTCAAGAATATTAATATAAAACTCAACATGAAGAGACCAATCAGGTAGCCTAATGTAATGAGGTATTGCAATTATTTCAATGGTTATTATTTTGCCTATCATAACTTTTGTCATAGAGCAAGTGATTATATAATAGTCTTAAGAGATGAATTATCATGGGGCTATGAGAAAAGGAGTAGTTAGTCAAAAGGTAAGTGTAGTATGTTGTTTTATATAGTTTCACAACATGGGACACATTTAAATATTTTATCCTAATTAAATAGAAGGCCTTCAAGACTTAATAAGTTATATGGATCTCCTAGAGTGCATAAGAAGGGTCAAACATTTGTATGGAAACAAAATAAAGTCATGACTGATCATATTGAGCCCAAGAGTCAAGATGGTTTATTTTCTAAATTAGAGAAAGGATCAGAAGTGAAGGAATGCCAATAACACTCATTATTTGCTTGTATTGACAAGGCAGTCAAAGAAAAGAAGAAGGATGATAATGTTGATGAGTTAAATGCTTTAGTCAATCCTAAGTGGATTCTAAGGAGGGAATATCAGTCTCATAATAGTAATATGGATGAGGAGAGTGGTTTAGAGATATGGGAATCTCCTAAGTTCATGGAGTTTTGAGATCCCTATGGAAAGGGATAAATCTATTAGGCTTCATGGAGACACTCTTTTATTAGTAGAAGCATGAGGTTGTAGTCAAATAAATATTCATTTTGAGATGATTCCAAGTTGTCTATGTTATATTTCATAAGGATCCATGATATGGAATGTAAGTTTAGAGACATGGAACATAGATTGGTCTGCAAGACCAATATGTTCATAAAGACAAGCTTGATGTTGTTGATAGAGTTACAAGCATGATGAATGTAAAAATAGCTCACTATCTCCAAGAATAGGTGATTAAGGCCAAGAAGGTTTGTGAAGTCTTGATAGGCATATAGGCAAAGTGAGAGGTAAACAAAAATCTAATTTTACTCTAGTAGATTGTACACATGTTGGAGATCAAAGTAAGTTGATCAAGTCAATTTGAATGACTCAAAGAATGTGAATCATGAGGATACATTGTTTACATTATCACTATTGATCATTTAGGTCTAATTAGGGTATAACACAAGAAAAATAATTGATAAGTCTAAAAATACACCTACAAACCTGTCATAGGTACAATAATAGAAAATCATACCTATGATGTGGGAAGTGATATTAATGTGATCCAATGACAAGGTTCTTATATACATGTTAATAATTGTTTGTGAGTCCTAATGATTCATATGATAAGCACAAGTTGTGAGGAAAATGGGGTAGATAATAAGATGATTCATTATCTTCAAGACCAGATCATTAATGGTCTATGTCAAAGAAGGTATACATAATCATGAATAAAGGTTGAATAATATGGCCAAGGCTAAGATCATGATGGATGTTTATGGATTTGGAATAGGGAAATGAATATGGATATTATCCATCTCTATGGCATCAAGGTATATAAAGTAAAGTGAGTGGTCTTGTGTATCTACATCTATTTGAAGATCTAGGTCAAATACAAATAGATGTGATGGCCTAGTGAGTGATCAAAGTTTTATATCAAAGACAAAGTGATTAAAGTATACATGAAGATATGGGGAGCATGTTTTTTTACTCTATAAACCTGTTATCAAAAGGGGTAGATAACTTAGAAAAGGGAGAAAGAGGCTAGTTTGAAAAGAGCTAGTTCTGAGAGAAAGTTCATAATGGTTCATATACTCAAGAAATGTTGAGATCTCATTTGTTACAAGAGGTGTGATCCAAGAAGTTACATCATGGGGAGAAATTTTCAAGTATATCTTTGCCATTAATGTCAAATGGGGAGAATGTTCATAATGTAGGACAAATAGCTTGTTAAGGAAAGTTATGAGAGTGGTTTCCATAAATAAGAAAGGGGGATATTGTTGAGTATTGCCATTAATGTCAAGGTTAATGTCAAAGGTCTATTTGGTCTAGAGCTTGAGAATGGTAGTCATATAAAGAGAGTGTTGATTAGTGAGTGATTATTGTGGATATGAGTAGCCTATAAAGAGTGTGTTCTCATTTGGTAGCATGATGATGTTAAAGGTGACTAAGCCTAGTTATCAATGTGTACATTGAGAGAGTGTGGTCACTTAAGGATGTTATCATGAGAGAATTTGAAGGCAATTAATGTACTATGGTTGCATGGAAGGTATAGGTCATGAAAGAGTTTTTGATGACAAATAATGTCAAAAAAGGAAGAAAAGTATATGAAGAGGTCTATAAAATTCATTGATGTCAATATATAAAGAGGTATGTGTAGAGAAATGTATGTGAATAATATGACATAGTCATAACATGAAAAGTTTCAAGGTGAACCATGTGAAGGAAGCTTGGTCATATGGTTTTAGGTTTGTATGAGGTTGTGGAAGATTATTTTCATTATAAAGAGAATGGTGAAGTGATATGAGTGTGGTGTGATGTCTTTTGTCTACTTTTTTTTATGTTTTGTTGAGGTCATGACATGAAAGTATAGGTCGTTGATATAAAAGTTGAATAGGAAGACTATTCATGAGCCTAGTCATGACATGAAGAGGTATGTGCATGAAAATGAATGAAAATGTACATGTGAAGTTTTTTTTTCACTTTTTGATAATGATATCAAAACAATAAATCATTCATGAGAGTTTTAGGGTGAGCCTATAGGGGTAGGACCTTCAGTCTAAGTATGCATTTAGACCTCTCTTAGACCCTACCTATCCTAATGAGGCATGAAGATAAATTTCAAGGCAAGTATGCATATGTGAGAATGGATAGAGGGAATATATTTTGTTTTAAACAATTTCAAAAAGTTTGAGGCCATGGTTTGAAGTAAATTGCATGAAAACCAAATTCAAGCCTTCTCAAGTTCACAGAATGAGGTATCAAGACTCAAGAAGCACTTTTAGACATTATTTGTCATGTGTAAACTCTACATGGTAACTTGATATATTAAGGAGATATTGGTAAGGTTCTTATGTACTATCTTTAGGCATTGGTTTTGGATTTAAGGGGAAATCCTTTAAGAATAATTGTTAACACCAAAACCTATGTTAAACCTCCCTAAACCACTAATAAGGACTTGATGTGAAATATATTATCAAAATAAGATTTTAATAGATTAAAATTAGTATAAAATATATTTTATCATGTATTAAACTCTCCCAGGTACTTCTAGGTGGTGGTGGTGGTGGTGGTTAGTCAGATGAGAGATAAAATGCATAGATACAAGCTTATTTATCAATAAGTTATTGTTACTCTCAAAAGTTGCATTAGTAAAGAAAGCCAAATGGATGGTATAATTATACATATAATAATAATAATAAATTAAAATTATGGTTTTTATAAAGGTTACACCTTTAAATTTTGGTGAATTGGTCATCCAAATTAGCCAGTCATAGAAAGACCTAATGGTGTGAATAATGAAAAAACCTAGGTAGAGGTGAAAAAATGGATTTGAGATTATAAGCATGCCAAATTGGTGAAAAAATTTACATGAAGAGATTATTTATTAATTTTAAGTAATTTTAATTATTTTAATAAGTTTTTGAGGTTAGTTAATATGGTGAAAAGTTGTTCACAAAATGACCTATCTAGTTCAAATAAGACTGTGTGATATAGGTCAATAAATTGGTCTACAAGACCAATATTTGACCTTATAACATATGATATTTCTATCTAATTATGATATATTGATACCATAGGACAATATAAATGTATAAATATTTATGTAAAGTGTCTACACATTTGTTGGATGCCTAAGTCATTGTGACTGCTCTTTGAGGTAAAATGGCAGTTTTGAGTGAGTGAGTTGCAAAGATGTTTTTGAGCCTTTACCTCTTGACTGAAAGTGTTCCAAGTATATGTTCATGACCCTGAGGTAATGGATAAAATATATACATTTTTTAATTTCATATTTAAATATCTTAAGGGTGATTAAGCTTCATTTTTGCTTAACAAACTTTTGAGGTGCATAGGCCTAATAACACAATTTGTCCCAAAAGAGCCTTCATGATATGAAAAAAGGATATACGAATAAAAAAGAATGGAGGAAGTTATTATAGGTCATTTAATAATTTATTTAATGGTTTTTAGTTGTTTGATAAATACATCTCATCCAAATAATATCATTTTTTGGCACTAAGATGACAAACCTAATGTAATTGGGTCTCCATGAGGCATAAAAGTGAAATGAATCCTAATTGAGTCATGACAGACAAAAAGGGACTAAAATTTCATTTTAATAATGTTTATTATATGTCCTAATACATATTATATGGCCTACCTAATATTTTAAGGGTGTGTGGTTGACCAAGTGTTATATGAACAAGAGATGAGTATATATACAATGCATTTTAGGCCTATTTAGTTAAACTAAGAGTAATTGAATAAATTGATAAATAAATGATCCTAAGGAGGTTGGGTAAAATGTTAGGAACCCATGCTTAATTGCTATGGATGCATATGCTTTTTAAGTCATCCCTTAGAGCTTATTCGAATTATCCCACATACAAGGGAAGTAGGAGTTGTTAGAATAGAGTTAGTATATAAGTAAGTGTTGAGGCCGAATAAAGGCATTCACTAATTCATTATATTGAGCTTGCTCAAAGGAGGTTGCCCCCTCGAAGAGGCCTATGATCAATATAAGCTTTCTGTGTTTCTGTTATTGGTAAGATTTATTTTATTTTTGCATATTTTGATTAAATCTGTTGTAAGAGGTAAATTATTGTAGGAGGTTCATCACATCTGGTATTAGAGCACTTTCTTGGCTTTGTGGGTAGATTTGGAGCAATTTTTTTTTTCAAAGCAGGGCTTTCCAAAAGCTACACCATTTTTTGGCAAGAAATTTTTCATTGCAGGTTTCATCATTTTGGATTGGGTAAATACCTATCCACTTAACTGTGGGAAATGCTTGGGCATAAGCCCTAAAACTCATTGTGAGGAGTACCACAGGAACCCTGAAGTAGCTGGCCCATTGAGAGGACCTACCAGTGAAAAGGGCAATGACCCCACCTTGATTGACTATATCCCACCCGTGACATAAACCAAAAGCTATCGTTAAGGGGTAAACCCACAGCCAAAAATCTCTGGAGAGCAGTACTCGCTCAGACAGCTTTGGTGGCTAGAGAGAATTTAAAAATCTTTTAGGCAGTCAAATAAACTTGGGGTCCATATCCAACTGATCAGGTTTAGAGAGCAAACAACAGCATATCCATAGTTGATGATTTTTTGAATCACACAGTTGCAGATAATATGTTCTTGAAATAGTCGCTAAACAAAAAAAAATAGTAAAAAAGAATAGCTATTCACAACTGGTTATGGTCACCACTCATGCAGGCACAAAAATCATGGAAGAATAAATCACCACATTGAAATCTTAGGTTATAGAGTTAATTGACATGATGTGTGGCTTGAATCAATAGAATAACATCTTGCTCAAATGAATGCCGAAAGAGGAGTCTTCTTCAGACCGTCACTCCTTTACTTCCAACTTCTCCCATGGACCTAAGCTAGACTTTCCACGGTTCAATGGTATAGATCCTACAGGATGGATATATCAAGCTGAACAATTCTTCAACCTCCATAATACTTATTCTACAAACAAAGTCCCAATTGCTTCTTTTCATTTGGAACAAGAAGCACATCAGTGGTACCATTGGTATCTCAAGACCAATGATGAACTTGATTGGTCAACTTTTGCATCCTTAATTTTGGGTAGGTTTGGTCCCTCAACATTCGAGGATTTCATAGGCGCTCTCACCAAACTCTTTCAAATAGGTATTTTTCATGAATATCAGCTTGAATTTGAAAAACTCGCTAATCACACTGAAGGGTTATCAGATGACTTCTTCAAAAGTTGCTTTGTTAGTGGTCTTAGAGAGCTGATCCACTCAGAGATAAAAATGTTTTGACTTGAAAATATGATGGATGCTTTGGGTCTAGCTAAGTTAGAAGAAGATAAACTCTCCACACAGCATCAACCTCCCACCTTTTTACCAGTAAAGAACATAGTGAATCAGCGGACAACCATAACCACACCAATCAAGCACCTGACTGAGGTAGAGATGTGGGCTTGTAAAGACAAAGGATTATGTTACAACTATGATGAAAAATTGGTTAAGGGTCATAGGTGCATCTAAAAAAAACTTTACTTGCTAGATGTGGAGTCACCACCAGAAGAAGACAGCGAGATTGATATTCCAAAATTTCAAGATGCTCAAGATGAACTCAGCACTGAAGAGGACCCAATGGTTTAAGAGACTCAACCTGAGATCTCAGTACATGTAATAGTAGGTGTCACCACTCCCCAAACCATGAAGGTCAAAGGGTGCTTCAAAAATATCCCTCTCACAATCCTCATTGACTCAGGGAGTACTCACAATTTCATCGATCCTCACATTGCTAAGGTAGTAGACTACTTTATATACCATTGTTTTAGCTTTGAAGTCATGATTGCTAATGGGGGCACATTGTAATGTAAAGGGAAGTGTCGAAATTTGCATCTTGCAATTGGTGATTATAATTTTTGCTCTGATATGTTTGCCCTACCCTTAGGTGGGTGTGATGTGGTTTTAGGGGCACAATGGCTTCACACATTAGGACCTATTTTATGGGACTTCTCTGAGCTTTAGATGTAGTTCACAAATAATGGTCAGAAGCACACCTTAAAAGGGTTATTACCAGGATCTGCTAGCATCATTAGTTCTCATCGCATGGAAAAACTTTTGAAAAAAGGCTCACATGGGGTCATTACACAACTGCATTCCATTCAACTTCGGCCCTCCGCTACTCCTAACCACCCTCCAGACTTACAAGCCATACTCAACAAGCATGCACCCATTTTTTTTAAACTAGTAGGGCTACCCCCTTCACACCCTAAAGATCACCGCATTCCTCTCCTTCTAAGAAGCATCCCACCCAACATTTGGCCATATCGTTACCCCCATCTACAAAAGACTAAAATTGAGAACTTAGTCTGGGAACTCCTCAAGTCTGAAATTATTTGCCCCAGCACCAATCCATATTCCTCCCCAGTGCTTTTTGTCCACAAAAGAGATGGGTCGTGGTGCCTTTGCATTGACTTTCGAGCCCTTAACCACCTCACTATCAAGGATAAATTCCCAATTCCTGTCATCGATGAGCTTCTTGATGAACTCCATGGGGCCAAATTCTTCTCTAAGTTGGATTTGCATTTTGGCTATCATCAAATTTGAGTGCATCCTAATGACATTCCCAAGACAACCTTCCATACACATGAGGGTTACTATGAGTTCCTTGTCATGCCATTTGGCCTTACAAATGCCCCTTCCACTTTTCAAGCACTCATGAATAAAATCTTTTAGCCTTTTCTTCATCAATTTATTTTAGTTTTCTTTGATGACATTTTGATCTATAGTTGTACATGGGCCGAGCATCTCCAACATCTTGACAGGGCATTACAATTGTTAGCTAACCATCAATTATGTTCCAAGTAATCCAAGTGTTCATTTGGTCAAGAGGAAATTGACTATTTGGGGCACATTGTTTCTGCCAATGGGGTTCGTGCAGACCTAGAAAAAATTAGTGCTATGCAGAATTGGCCTCAACTAACCACCCTCAAGAGCCTTCATGGTTTCTTAGGCCTGATAGGATACTATCACAAGTTCGTCAAAGATTATGGAAAGATCACAGCTCCTTTGAATTCCTTATTGAAGAAGGATGCTTTCACTTGGGGTGCAACAGCTGATCAGGCATTCATCTAACTCAAACAGGCTATGTGTAGTACACCAATTTTGGCACTACCAGACTTCACCAAAACTTTCACCATCAAAATTGATGCCAGTGGCATCAGCTTGGGTGTTGTTCTTCTCCAAGAGGGCTGACCAATTGCCTTCACTAGCAAAGCCCTTTCTGGCCACAATTTAGCTTTGTCCACATATGAAAAGGAAATGATGGCAATTTTACATGCAGTACAAAAATGGAGACCCTACTTCCTAGGAAACCATTTTTGCATCAAAATTGATCATCAAAGTTTGAAATATTTCTTGGAACAATGGGTCTCATCCCCAACTCAGCAAAAGTGGGTTAGCAAACTCATGGGCTATGACTATGAGATCACCTATAAGAAGGGAAAAGACAATGTGCTGGCTGATGCTCTCTCAAGAACCTTTGAGGACCAACCTTCCCTCTCTACCATCTCTATGCCCATTCTTAAATGGTTGGAATCTATTTAACAAGGGTATGTAAATGATCCCTCCTTATGCTAGATCATTCATAAATTAGGCACTAACGCCTCTATAGTACCGTATTATTCATGGGACGGTGCTTCTCTGCGATACAAGGGTCGTTTGGTGCTTCCCCAAATTTTAGACCTACATCAGGCTATCTTCTATGAAATCCATGCTTCCCCCTTAGCAGGGCACTCAGGGTTTCTCAAAACCTATGAGCGGGCACGCCGACACTTCTTTTGGAAAGGCATGAAAACCAAAATTAAATAGATGGTGGCCAAATGTGAAACCTGCCAATGACACAAAGGTGAAATGACATTGACTCCTGATTTGCTCATGCCCTTGCCCATTCCTACTAGGATTTGGATAGATATTTCCATGAATTTCATTGAGGGCCTCCCTAAATCTAGGGGAAAGATAGTGATCTTAGTCATTGTCGATTGCCTCTCCAAATATAGTCATTTTTGTGCACTCAGCCACCCATACATAGTGTCCATAGTTGCATAGGTTTTCTTGGATCAGATCTTTCATCTTCATGGAATTTCTTCTTCAATTGTCTCAAATTGTGATGCCACTTTTACTAGCCATTTTTGGATGGAACTATTTCATCACATAGGCACATAGTTGAAAATGAGCTCTGGATACCACCCATAAATAGATGGCTAGACAAAAATCATCAACAAATGCTTGGAGACCTTCCTTCATTATTTTGCTTCAAAACACGAACATCAATGGGCCAAGTGGCTTCCCCTAGCTAAATGGTGGTACAATACCTCATACCACACTTCCACCAAAATGACTCCCTATGAGGCAGTTTATGGTCAAGCACCGCCGCCACTTCTTCCATATCATCCTGGTAGCTCACCAGTTAAGGCAATTGACACCACTCTCTAAAATTGGGATCAGATTCTCTACACCTTGCGCGACAATCTCCACATGGCCTAGAACTGAATAAAGTAGCAAGCTGATCAACACCACTCTGAGCGTACCTTTCAACTTGGTGATATGGTCTTTCTTTGTCTACAGCCATACAAGCAATCATCACTAAAAATAAAAGGGTGCCAAAAGCTTGCTCCAATGTTTTATGGGCCATATAAGGTTCTCCAAAAGATTGGGTCAGTTGCTTATAAGTTAGAACTTCCACCTTCCTCCCAAGTTCATCTTGTCTTTCATGTCTCCTATTTGAAACAAGTTCTTGGATCCAACATCTGAGTGCAAACAACTTTACCAGCACTTGCTAATAAAGGCACCATCCTTCTCGAGCCAAAAGCAATCTTGGACAGGCACACCCCGCCAACTTTGATCCCGCTCCATCACAGAGGTCTTAATCCAATGGCACGGCATGCAACCAAAAGATGTAACATGGGAACCACTCTTCCAGATTGAACAACAATTCCCACATTTGAAGGTTTGAGGGCAAAGCTTTTTTTTTAAGAGGGAGGGGATGTTAGGAACCCATGCTTAATTTCTATGGATGCATATGCTTTGTAAGTCATCCCTTAGAGCTTATTCAAATTATCCCACATAAAAGGGAAGTAGTAGTTGTTAGAATAGAGTTAGTATATAAGTAAGTGTTGAGGCCGAATAAAGGCATCCATGAATTCATTATATTGAGCTTTCTCAAAGGAGGTTGCCCCCTCGAAGAGGCATGCGATCAATATAAGCTTTCTGTGTTTTTGTTATTGGTAAGAGTTATTTTATTTTCACATATTTTGATTAAATTTGTTGTAAGAGGTAAATTGTTGTAGGAGGTTCATCACATAAAATGTTTCAAAACATTAAGGGATATAAGATAATCATATCATGAATATCATATAGGTGTTCAAAATTTTAAGATCAAAGTTCATATGACCTATTCAGTCTTGAAGATAGCTAGTTTAGCGAAGAAGCCTAGAGGTAGTTCTGAGATAGATCAAGGAGAGTATACCTAAAGGAATTATAATTTTATATTTAGAGTCCAAAATTGATAAATTATATATTTTTTATTAATGTATGATATTGGATAGAATTTAGATAGATCATATAGAGATCTAAGTTGAAGAATAAAAGAAAGAAGTGTGATTGGCTAAGTTGGTACTTGGTCAATAAGTTGGATTTTCCTTTTAGGTTGGTGCTTGTAAAAGTGTATTTTGAATAAGTTGGTACTTATTATAATTGGTTTTTATCCTCATATCATGTATATTATTGATAAATTCAAGTGGGTGTTTGATAAATCTAGGGTTGGTGTTCCATGTTGGGTTGTTGCTCAACTAAATTTTATACATTATCTTATAGGATAGTTTTGAAAAGATTTAATTTAGTGTGTTTTATTCCCCATGAGTTTTTTCCACATATGTGATGAGTTATATTTTTTCATGCTCATGTGACTGGTTCTTAATGCATTGTTAGATCACTGTGTTGCTTTCATAGTTCATAGATGAGTGGATGTAATTGATTGAAGTTTTTAAAAACTATTTCACACCCCTCTCAGTAATTATGATTATAAAAATTGACATAGGTGGTATCAATCATATGGTCTCTTATAATTTATCCACTAATGATAGTTTACATTTGAAATCCTTTGGTAACCTATATAAAGACTAGATTAAACTAAATGTTTATGTAGTGCCAAACTACTTGTCATAAAAAATATAGTGATGTTTTATAATGGTATAGTAAGTTAAGGTATAAATCTAATTATATCTTAGAATACTTTTTAAATGTATTTTTCCAAGATTTTAAATATAGGGATTTTCTTAGATATATCTTAACTCACTTTATTAATTACAAACAAGTAAAAAATGAGATCACCCAAACTATTATTAAACATTGGAAAACATTAGCCAATAAAGTCAAGCATAATATGATGAAATAAAATCACTTACACCTCTTTGATGATTCATTTAATTAAAAAATTTAATATATTTTTATAAATATTCCTCTAAAATCATTGAAGGAAACCTTAGATTAATCAAAATAAAAAGACTACGTCATATGACAATTTGAGCATTCCCAACCTAAGCTTGGTACTTGAATGTTTATGAGACATAAAAATAATCATGTTAGTGATGATGGTGTCTCTAATAATTATTATTACAAGATAATAATACATACCATTATACTAGGAATCTCCAATAAAGTGACTCTCTTCCCACCTATAAAGAGAAGTCCCTTCAAGCATCATCTTCCTCCCTCACAAGTCTATAATTTGAAATCCCATCAACATCTCTCCCTAGATGAGATAATAAGACATATTCCTATACCATTGCCTATATATATTAATAATTCCCATAATAATTCCCAATGACCCAAAAAATATTTTTTTCACATTAATTGGGGTTATACTATCACCATGTGGTACTAGTGTACTTATTTTGTAAGTAGTGTCATTTATGCATAACTATTGTAAGATTCAAGATACATATGTCTAGGTATGCTAAGCTTATTCCTATACACATTAGCTATAGATGTTTATATATTACCTTTTTTGATTTATTTTATGTACAAACCCTAATCCTCCATATTGATAGGGCAATTTATTGACACACGTAGTAAAATTATGTTGTTAGTGGTGTAGGCTAGACATCCTCAATGCCCCATTTTGATTGAAGTTGCCTACATACCAATACTCCAAAGAGGGGTTAAGCCAAATTTATCTCTCCCCACCTAATTATTTGTGAAAGTGAAATTTAATCTAGTATAAATATTATCTTAAGTGATTTAAATGTTCTTCAGACTATAAACCTGCATAATCTGAGCCTGGGAATGTTGTATATGGTTTTATATATATATATATATATATATATATATATATATATATATATATATATAAGTAGGGTAGAATAGGGATTGATAACCTTGATTATGCACATTTTTTTTGAATTGTCTATTTAATTTTAATCTAATGGTTAGAGGGATAAAATTCATGTATATATACTATTATGGTGATTGTGCAGGTCTTAAAAGAGGTCCACATTGACCTTAAGTGGTCTTTAATTTGAAAAGATTTTGGGCCCCTTTTTGCCTATGTTTGGACCCATGCCAAATCATCATACATCTTAGTGCAAGGAAATCATGTGGAACGATTGATAGTTTGGTATCTTTTACACTAGTTGGAGGAATCAATGCTCATCTTTCACTAGCTAGCAAATGGTTAACTAGAACCCAAATATTGTGTGGTATTTTCATGAGTATTTGTATGTGAAAATTGGAGTACAAAGGACATAAGGTAATGGACCTGATGGAATGATCAACCAAGGATCTACTTAAATACCTAGTGTGTACCCTACACCCTAGTAATAAGATGCTCCTGAGTGCTATAAAACCAAGTTTGAGCCAGTGAGTAAAGAGATACAATTTAGAGGTAGAAAATCTCTACAAAATTGGTTCTAGACATCATGAAGTGACCACCATTAAAACTAGGGTAACATAGATGCCTTTGAGGCTGTGCATTGTAGTGCCCAAGCTATCTTGTGAGCCTATAGTCTTTTAATATCTTTAGGTGAGCATTTACTCTATCCCATTTGTTATGTACTCTATTTATTTGAACTCTATCTAAGGAAGAATGGAATTTCATCCAATGGATTTTGATATGGTCATGTCTATGTTTAATGTCTCTATATTTTATTTTTAAACACATGATGAATGTGTTGACTGTAGTGTTATAAAATCAATCTCAATGTTAGGAATTTTGGTTTCAAGCTTTTATTCATGATGTTCATGGCATCTATGTAATTATGATGATGTAAACATTTTAGGTGTAAATAATCTAAGTGTAGGAATGATCCCATGCCAAGCCACGATACTTGTGCTTAAAGTGCTAACCCAACATAAACCCTTGATATAAGGTATTCCATTAAACCCTCTAATAACCTAAATGATTATAAGCATGATTAACCATAGGTTTGCACCAATATGACTAGAATTAGCTACCTAAATAGGCTTTGCATTTATTGACCCTCAGTCTAGCCTAGAAATGGTTTGAACTAGTGAACTTGAAAATGTTGTTGTAAATAACCAAGCCCCTTGAAGAATGAGTTACGCCATGACACAATAGTCCAATTCATGCCTTAGGTCTTTCTCTATTAATTTTTAGGTTAGTTCATAAGGCTTTCACCTTATGTGAACTGATGCCAGCATAGTCTTGTGATAAATGTTGAGTACTACAAGATTAGTCCATGTTTTTAACTAGTTATAACAAGTCTAGAACTAACATGGACAACTAGATAAGTTATTGACAAAGTAAATGAGTTAAAAACTGACTCTTATTCCATAACATTTTGGTTCTTTTTTTATGACTGATGTTTAATTTTATTGTTGTAATGGTTCAAAAGAAAAATGGCCCATCTCTACCTTGAGAACATCAAAAACTAGCTATAATAAGTGGAAGATAGCTTTGTGTTGAAGCATCCATCCTATAAAGAATACAAGTCAAGGAAGTGGGTCTATAATATCCTATATAATAGTTTGTATGAGGTCTATTTTTATGAACTAACTAAGCATGTGTATTGATGGTTGGTTGCCTATGTGACCCATAGAAGACAAAGCTATGGATAGTGCCTTGAGTGGAAAAAAGAGTTCTTAGAGAAGCTTGATCACCTTGATGCCACTTGTACCAAATCTATAGATAAATGGTGGCAATGATCATTGAATAGTTATGTGCTTGAGTTTGTAGTATCAACATACTCCTACCTTGAATAAGTATATTATAAATTCTTACATGAGCCTAGAGGCACATTTATGAAATAATTTGGCATAGAGATTAAGAAGCTAATGGTAGATTATATCTTTGAAACTGTAAGAATGGAAGGCTAAATTCCTTTCACATATGACCAGTGCAATGCGGAAGAATGGGATGTGTAGGTGAAGCACAATAGAAAGGGATGAGAAGATTGTCACTAGAGAGATTAGGTGATAGAATTATAATAAGATAAGCCATAGGCTAATAGAATATTTAGAATCTAGAAGTTCTGAGATAACCCATAGTGAGTGGAAAGGGCATGGGGAAGGATCTCTTGAATTGTAGTAATGCAAGGATAGGAATAATGAAGCTATAGATCAAGATCAATTGTTTATAGGTGAAGAATGTGGTGGGTCCCTATATAATCTGACCATTGAATATGTACCAAAATCACCTACCCCCTTTGAACCTATAGTGCATTCTCATGTACTATATCCCCCTCAATAAGAAATAAGAGTGATAATTGACCATATTATCGACATTAAATTTGACCATTTTTTAGACTTAGACTATAATTTTGTGATTAAACAAGTTATTCCTTATGAAGAGATAAGTGGGGATAATTCTATACCTTTGGGCACTAGCTTGAAAACATATAACATGAGTGAAATCATTGTAGTTCAACATATGTCAGCTACACAGACTAGAAAATAACCCATAAGAAGTAGATTGGTACCATAAGTGAGTAACATCACATTATTGACTTCAAAAATGCCAACCATAATGATAGGTTTGACACCCAACCTAATGATTAGAGGCATAAAAGGACCATTACCAAGAAAATTACCTGGGGGTAAGCACCTTAGATGCTATCATCCCCTTCCCATAGTAAATATATTATGAATGGGTTAATCTTAGTGTTGGTGCTTTTAACTGCCTTGAATCTAAGTTTAACTTCAAGTGCTTTTCAAGGATGTATGAATGTATTCATAGAGAGAGATCTTATAAATGGTACTATCAATCCTCCAATGAACCATTACGTGTGTTGGGAGGGGTGTATATCATAAGGAAGTTTGTAAAGAAAAGTTTTAAACTTGACATCATATACGTGCATGCTCTTTGATATCCCTTGGATAATTTACATGAGTGTGAAAGTTCTCTACTATTCAAACTTAGGTATGTCAAACTCCTTCAAGAATTCTTCTTTCAAGGTGTCATAATCAATCATAGCCTAGTTAGGATCAAATTTCCTATATTAGTTATGAGTGTGATCAAGTAGAGTTGTCACAGATTGGGTTGCCTTGCATTTTGATTTGGTTATACCTATATCATGCTATTGAAACTCAAAATTTAACATATACTCTATGTAAATTTCCATACTATGATATTCTAGTAATTTCATTATTATCTATGGCTAACCAACTCCAAAAGCTAACCAATATTTCATCACAAGATGATTAAATAAGATTATGGTGCATTAACTATCAGATAGATGGCCATAACAGGCATAAATTTCCTTAAATGAATATGCACACATTGATTCAAAGTTATGAGGTTTATTTTGAGGCACATTATGTTCATAACTACCCTTTGGTGCAACATGCTAGTCAGGTTAACATAACCAAATTGTTATTTATGTGATGCCTACACTCATACCACAACTAATTACTCAATGAGATGCATGAAAATATGGAGAGAGGCATATGAAAAAAAACTATAGTAGTTGGAGGGAAATAAATCCAAGGAAATAAGGGTTATGGCTAGCAGAATGTGGGATATGGTTAGCATAATGTATGCCATGGGATGTAAAGAGGTGTCAGAGGATGAGGTGGAGGAAGAATCCCACCATGATCATGTTACAATTTTAGTTATAATAAGCACTATCAACATTATTTCCATACACATCTAAAGTGTGGCTATTATCAAGGAACACATAATGTTAAGGAATGCACTAATTTATATAAAAAGTTGACCTAAGGCTAGCCTAGCATAGACAAAGGTACAAGAATGATTTGGTGTGAACCTAAAGTAGAGAAATAGACTCCAAAGGTGAAACCAACCCACATGGAGCCAATCAAAAGTGTAGATCATAGTGGATTTACCACTTAGTCACCAATTATACTAGTACCAAAGTTATGCCTAGAATATGGGGAACTGAGTCTTAGTAAGTGTATCACATGGCCTAAACCTAGATTTTCACCTTACCTTAACCCTATGTGCAAGAAGGATATCTTGAAATAAACCATGAGTGTTATTCAAAACCTACAAAGAGAACTCTAACTAGCACAAGATCTAAAAGCGTAAGATACTACCACCCATAGGAATTAAGATATCTAAGAGTATGAGGTATAAGAGATACTAGATATCTTGTGATTATTATAGATAGAAGGGATGTTACCCCTATCAAATAACTTTATTTTAAATCATACCAGGAAGAATCTAGTTGAAATTGTTGTGCCACACATGGAAAGGGTGTGAGAGGTTAGGCATACATAGAACATGGAGTATGATCAAGAGATCCTTGTGAATGCCACCATTGATGGATGGTATGTATATGAGGTCCTCATGGACACAAGTTCCAAGGTCAATATATTTATAAGGAATGAATAGGAGAATATGGGTAGGCCAGCCTTGCGGCCTTCCCCTCATGTGTTTTTCATGGCCAACAAATCTAGGATGTAACCAATCCAAATTTTAAAAGGTGTCATTGTAGATATTATGAGTATAGAGTTCCATGATAACTTCAAATTAATTGAGTTGGCTAAGTAAGATAATTATCCATCACTCTTGGGCAAACCATGGTGCTACACAAATAATGTTGACATGTGCTTTAAGAAGCACTATATAACCTTTGAAAATGGAAATGAGAGGGTCATGATCCCCCTCTCAAATGACCAAGTACCTCCTTATGTATAAAGTGTTGATCTTGAGGATGAGATCAACCATATCTAAAAATTCATGGTGTAAGGCACTAAGACTATCAAACCCAAAAACCAAGGAGTGCTTTCTTGGGATGATGGATAGTCAACCTGGGATACTATCAATGTAACTTCCAACTGATGGGTTGAAGAAGCTTACAAAATCACTAGTCAAAGGTGTCATGTAGTGAGTACCAAGGTGTTAAAAACTATAAGGACTAATTGGGTATAGATTGATCACACTTCATAAAGAGTCCCTTATAATAGGAAGAATAATAAAATAGATTTTTTTTCCTAAGTATATATAAACTTGTAGTACTCCCACAATACAAAGTGAATAATCTTGTGTAATAATATTTCTATGACCTATATTCTTGCATTCTGAAAGAAGTAGATAGGTTGGGCACACTGGTGTATACTTTGAAAATAACTACCTCTCATTAGTGGTCAGTATATAGGTCTAGGTTGCCAACTTAGAAAGATGTAAAAGCATCCATCTATACTAGATTCAAAAAAAATAATGACCTAGACATATCTACATACTTTGGTGATTCATACCCAATAACACACATACACTTGTGTGAAGAAACATGGACTGACTATGGAACAAACACCCTAAGGAACCTATGGGTGTATGCCTTATAAATAACCTTGAAGACATGGGTATGAGCTTGGTATATGGTCAACAAAATGGGCCACAAGACAACTAGTTGGGATGTCTTGAGGGATAAGTTTGTGCACACCTTCTCCTTTTTCTCACATAACCTATAATTATCAAATCATTCAAAGGGGGATGTCTGAGGACACTATAATCTTAGATGATCACCTAAAAAATATGTTTGGGGAGAAAGGATTAGTGTTCCCAACTTTATTTGAGGATTAGGCACTCAACAATAACTCAAGTTATGAAGATACAAATGTTTGGAAAAGATGAAATTAGAAATCATTACCAAGAAAGAGGAAGATCATGTGCTAAGTGGATGATAATGCCCCTAACAAATAATACCCTAATCATATCCACATAAAAACAACTAAGGGGATTAGGCAAGTTGAGGACACATATCAGGAGAGAAATTAGCCTTATTGTGCACCACTCAATACCACCTAGGTTGATATTAATGTGGAAGGAAAACCCAAAATGGCTACTCTACATGCATATTGGTTTGATATGGAGTTGACATGAATTCTATAACTCTTGAAGTAATTTCAATATTTTTTTCCATGAAATTACCAAGAGATGAAGGGTACCCACCCATCCCTCATAAAAATGAGCATAAAGCTGGTGGATGGTACATGACCTATTAAAAAACATGCCTATAGAATGAACCCCAATCTCTATACCAAGGTCAAAATAGAGATTAATTGTATGCTAGCCATAAGAGTGATCTACACTATGTAAGATTTATAATGGGTGAGCCCCATGGTTATTATCATTAATAAATATGGGCACATCTGCATTTGCATGGATTATCAACTATTGAAAACCACCTATATCACTGACCCCTTCTTAACTCCATTCACTGATGAAGTCTTAGATGGAGTCATAGGTTGTGAAATTTATACTTTCACTGATAGTTTCTCTGGATATCATTAATTCCAAATTGAAGAGGAAAATAGGCCTAAGACAACCTTTAAGATATAATGGGGTTGTTTCACATACAACATGATGCCTTTTAGGCTCAAAAATGAACTAGCTATATTATCTAGAGTGGTAATCACTGCATTCAAATAGTTTATCCATAAGTTCCTATAGGTGTACCTTGATGATTGGATTGTGTATGGGCCCATGAGAGACCATTATGATAACTTGTGCCTCATGTTTGAGAGGTACCAACAACTACAAATATAATTTAACATAAAAAATTTCATCTTTGTGACACTATTTGTAACCTTACTTAGCTACATCATTTGCAAATATGGTCTAGTTGTTGACCCTATAAATATTGTTATTATTCTACAACTTCAAAACCCTTCCTTGCAGAAAGACATTTACACCTTCCTTTGCCATTGGTGTCCATTATAAAAAGTTTATAAGGATCAATGCAAGGATCGTAACACCACTAGAAGAGTTGTTGTATAAGTATGGCCCATTCTACTAGGCTTTAATACAATAAGATGCCTTTGAAACATTGAAGCTCAGGTTATCTAGCATACCTATCTTTAAATTTCTTGACTAGATGACTCCATTCCACATCCATGTTAGTGCATCTGACTCTACAATTGGCATTATTTTGGTTCAACCTAGTAAAGATAATATATATCATCCTATCTCTTTCACAAGTCACAAATCGACCCCCACATATCAAAATTACACAACTACCAAGCATGAGTCACTAGGTATGGTCTATGCCCTCTAAAAACTTATGCAATACTTGTTTGTGACCCCATTCATCTTTTTCACCAATCATGAGACACTTAAGTACCTTGTGAATAATCCCATTCTCTATGGGTGCATTTTTAAATGGATAGTTCTATTTCAATAATTCCAATTCTTAGTTATGGTGAAACCTAAAAGCAAAACTTAGGACTAGACCATTTATCCCTCATCAACTCTAATGATGTGATAGTGCCCATTGAAGATGAAATGCTAGATGCACAACTCTATAGATTACAATGCATTCTTGAAGACTTGACAGAGATAGACATATTTTTAATGTTTGGGTTTATACCCCAGACCATGACCACAAAATATAAGAAGTAACTCATCATTCAAGCCACCCCTTTTAAGATCATTAGTTGGGAGCTATATAAATTAAGTTGAGATGAATTCCTATGTTGATGTGTTTTGGAACTAAAAGAGACTCTATTCTATGTGAGGCACATGAGGGTATCATAGAAGTCCATTATATTGGAGATGTAATGACACCCAAAGTGTTTTAATCAAGATTGTGGTGGCCAAGCCTATTTTAAGATTCAAAATATTATGCTAAGGCATGCAAAATATGCTAGTTCACAAGGAATCCAAACCAAAGGGATGATATTCCTCTCATCCCCATTCTTGACTAGGCATCATTCAAAAAATAAGCCATTGATTTTGTTGGGATGATAACTCCCATAACAATTCTCATAGGTATAAGATATATTTTGGTAGCCATCAATTATTTTACAAAGTGGGCTAAGGTAGCAGCTACTAAAAATTTCACTACCACTATTATCATAAAATTCATATGGGAAAACATCATAAGTCACTATGGGTTCCAACTAAATTTAACTAATGATAGAAGAATACACTTCCTTAACGAAACCATGAAAATCTTGCTACTAGAATACATGGTGTCACACCATAAGACCACCCCATATTATTCCCAATTAAATGGCATTGTTAAGGAATTCAATAAGGTATTAGGGACATGCCTCATAAAGATATGTGACATTGGTAATAAAGGATGGGATAATCAAGTATCAATAGTCATATGGGCATACCACATAACCTACAAGTGCCTAAATAAGTATACACCATTCCAATTGGTGTTTGGCATAGAAGAAATTCTACCAATGGAGTTCTTGGTTCCATCAATGTGCATAACATGAATTGGTCAATTGGACTACCAAAAATCACATTAAGTGTAAGGCTAGGGGACTTGGATTAGTTGGATGAGGTACATGCCCAAGTAAGGTAGAGCCAATAGATCAAGAAGGCATGCCATAAGTTATGGCATGATAGGAATATTAAGCATAATGTATTGACTGAAGGAACATTGGTCTTACTCTATGACTCCAAGACCTTAATCACCCAAGAAAGTTATAAATTAGGTGGATGGGCCCATATGTCATCCATAGTATATTGGAAAATGGTGCATGCAAGATGTGCATGTTGTCAGGTGAAATGGTACTTGGGCATTTCAATGGCAATAAATTGAATCCATATGGGTAATAAGATGGTGTTTGCACCATTAGATACCAACTTATAAGTCATAATTTGGTTATGTTTTGATGACTTGAATGATGTTTGGTACAAGCCAAACATTTCCTTGTATTTTGTGAATTTTGTTCTTATAGAGTGAATAAGCAACACTTTCAAGCCCATAAGAGATGTTCTATCACTTCTATGCATAAATTCAATTAGGAGATTCAAGAATGTATAGACACCTAAGTTTTTGGGTGCATATAACTTGCTAGACTAAAAATATGATACCAATTAACAAAGAGAAGTACAAAGGATGCAAATGCAAAAGAGGTACAAAGAAGATGCACACTATGATCATGCAAAAGAAACCAAAAGTAGAGAGTGAAGTGCTAGAGGGATAGCACAAATGATTTGTATTGGGTAGGATAGACCAAGGCAAAGAGATGAAATCACATATAAATTGACCAAGATAAGAAAGTGTACATGAAAATAAAATACAATAAGAAAAGAAGATGGAACTGTGGAGGCTAAATCACATGCATGTGAGGTGTTGTGCCTATGCTACCATAATGAAGGTAAAGGTCATGCCAAGTGAATAAAAAATAGGATAAAGATCATTAGGATAAGCTATCATCCACCTAAAATGAGGTATGAAATGGTGATTTGAAATAAATGTCACTTCACCAAAAATATCATTAGGAGAATTTATTGAGGTGATGGTAGAAACACAAAGATTCATATTGAATGTGTAGGTGACAATGGATTTTCATGAATTTCATTGGATTTTATAATTTCCAAGAATTATAGATACTTCCATACCATTAATCACCTAAAATTAGGATGATAGATAAAATTAAGGGTATAAATCAATAAAAGGCCCAGTAGTTTAGGTTATAAACTTTGAGATAATGTGCACCCAAAACGTAGACTAGTGAACCCAAGTTGAAGTAACAAATACTACTAGAGTGAACCCTTGATCACCCATAGATGTAAAAAGTGAATGATTGAATAGAGAAAGGAATTCTATTCACTTTAATATTGACATAGGGAAGTGTGGGGCACAAATTATGTAAAAACTAGGATGTGAAAAACTAGAGTGATGCCAAGGCCACCATTAACTACATATGAATCTTAAGAGTTGAAGTCATAGTCTTAGACCTCATGAATGTGAGAATCACCAACAAACATTAGAGGCTTCAAAAAATTAAACAAAATGTGTTTTAACATTAGTCATTTTAGGATGGGAAAGAAGATCATGAGTTCTTGTTTGTAGTAGGCATAGAAATATGCCAAAAAGGCACATATAGTAGAAGAGACGGTAGATGCAAAGATCAAAGCATAACCCATCACAAGAGTAAGAATCACAGAAGTAAACATGGAGGTGATTGAAAAAATTTGATACCAAGTGATGTAGTTTCCCTCAAAGGTCTTGGTAGGGGATAATTGGCAATCTTTCATGCACACCTACTAATTGAAAGAATATAACCACCATATGTTGAGCCATGTGCAAGATTTAGTGAAAGATTATATGGTGGACATGGGGGCCAAAATATATTTAGGTGTGGTGTTGTTTGATGTATCCATCTGAGATAGACTTACAACCTCTATCACAACTAAGCTCTATGAGTTATTATGATTTGGGAAGTTAGAGGAACTCATATAGTTTCTCCTCTCACACATCCATGGAGATCACATCTATTTTGTAGGGAGGCACATGTGGATATCAATTCACCTAATAGGTAGAATTATTAGGCTCCTAAACTTTAGTATAGACATCAACTAAATGATGGTGGATGATGCTAAAGTTAAAAGGGTCATGAAACTCCTTGGGTACTACAAGGGAGGATTTGTGTTCCCTATAAAATATATCAAAGACCTTGGCATGAGGGTAGTGATGTACCTCATGAGTTCAAAACTTTTCCATGATAGTTGATGGATAGATTTCACCAAGGCCTACTTGCGCATTGTCTATCACATAGAATATGGGGGTTTATTTTTAACATCACAAAGTTCATTATGGAGGAAAATATAAAGAACATGTTGGAGTGTCATATGATATGGGAGACCTTTAGGTGGGGGTTAATATTTATTTTGATATTTGAGGAGGAGATTGGAATACATAATGGTAATGAAGATGATCTTTAGGTATTCTCAAAGCATAAAGAATCCCTAACACAAAACTACCAAGACTTTACTTTCCCCCCTTATCTACAAAGTATAAGACCTGAGTGATGGGGTGATGCATGAAATATATGAAATAATTAGGAATATAATGGTATATCCCTAAGGATCTTCCCAAAAACATGTTTAGAATAGAAACCTTTATCATTATGAAACACTTTTGTGTAGTGTATCTAGTGCTAATAAATGACAACTACTCATGTTGGCTCAAGATTCCTTACACATTATCTATGAAATACTTTATGGAGGTGATGAGAAGGATCCCCAATGCATAATAGCTAGACATCTCAGTGAAGGAGATGGACTTGGAGAGGAGAAGGTTGTGGTGCCAATACATGCACCTAGGATGGAAAGCCACCAAGGGTGAGGAGAAAAACTCAGATTACATTGACATCCATCCCCTTCATAAAAATTTATTATTAGACACATTCATATGCTTTATTATGAGTTGAAGCCAAGAAAGAAGGGCAAGATGTTGACCTCCCCCTTATATCAGTGATGAAGGGAAGCTAACACCAACAACATAGAAGAAGTCTCCCTAAAAGAAAAAGGGGGAGACACTTAAGGAAATGCATCACCTCTAATTAAACATCACCTATGGAAATGAAGTAACTCCCTCTACACCAAAGAAGAATCACATGGCCTTTACACTAGTGATTGCTTTGCCCAAGCCAAGGGAGAAGAAAAATAAGTAAAAAAGGTTAGTTGTAATTCCCATAATAACCTTAGCATATATGGAAGTGGAAGAAGCACACAAGGAATTTAAATCACAAGATGTGCATGAAGAAATAGAGGAAGGAGGGATGAAAGTTTACATCATCTAGGAAGAAAAAATAGAAGATCCTAGCGCTAAAGAAGTTTAGGAAGTCCTCTACAATGACACTAACATTATGTTTTGAGAGGTAGAAAAGCTACCCAATGCCTCATCCAAATATCCCTCCATAAATCTTCCACTAAATAAGGAGGAAAAGAGAATCTAATGGAAGAAAATGAGCCTCAGTGAAGAACATATAGAGATGGTGTTGGAGATAGATTAAAAAAATTGGCCATGAAGGCATCCAACATGACCTAAGACTAGATTGATAAGGTTGAGGCTGAGGAAATAAAGGCTGAAGAAGAAAATACTATGATAATAATAAATAAGAGGAAGGTAGATAAAAATAAGGTCTACGAGTAAAGGGCCAAGAAATAAAAGGAAGAGAAGAAGGTTATTGTAAGCACACAACTAATGGAGGGAAAAGTAGCAAAGTCACCTTGTGCCCCCACCAGCACAATAGTGGAAGATACATAACTAGCATTCCCTAATACTAAAGGGGGACCTAGAGACAAGGAAGGAAATGTTAGTGTCTTGAAGGAATAAATAGAGAGTGTAATATAGACCTAGTAAAGGTAAGAAGAAGGAAAATATGGCACTAAGGAAACAACCATGGAGGTTAGCATCGAAGAGCCATAGGAAGAAGAAATGGACCAAGGGGACAACGTTAAGGAAGAACCTCTATAAGAGAAAGAAGAGGAAACCTTAGAGGGATGTTCCAAAAAAAGTGTTGGCACTAACGAAGAGGAACAAGAGCAGATGGAGTTGGCCATCACTGAAAAAGAAGGTGTTGAGCCAAACCTAAGAGAAAATGTGTAGAAGGGGTGGACCAATGAAGATTACTACATGTTTGATTACATGTCCCTTGTAACTACCACAATTAAGATGTGCCAATAGTTGTGATTTGATTTTTATAGTTATATGGATGAGCCTAATTTTGAGGTATCATAGAAGGCTATATTGAGCACAAAGACATTAGAAGAAGGTCATGATTCCCTTCTCATAAAACACTACATAATGAACCCAGTCAAGTCAACTAATGCACTCATCTGGATGGCCTCTGAAGAAGTGTGGAAGAACATCATCAATGATTTTAGGGATTTAAAGTGGAAGAAGATCATGATATAAGTGGAAGTGGAAATAAAAGCCATGAAGTTCAAAATGCAACAATTGGTTGAGCATATAGAGGAAGTTGAGCCATCCCTCTTGGATAGTGTTGACCCTTTGAATCTTTCAAAGGTTGAAAATGTTTGCTTGTTAGTATATAGATGATCCCAAGGTTGAAAATAGAACCAGTACAAGAAGAAGAGGAGGAAGACCCTTGCACCATCCTAAAGAAGGAGATAATAGAAAAGCTCAAAGAGGTAGAAGACCTATTCACATAACTAGAAGAAGGTGCAAAGGCATCCAATACCATATTCATGAACTTCTCCAACCAAGAATCGATCATCAATGCACACCTCAAATAGGCATAGGGGGAGAGGGAAGAGTTGATGGAAAAAGAGTACACTATTAGTAGGACCAAGCATGCATAATTTATGGCAACGGTCCATACCTTAAGAACCCAGATCAAGAACTAAGAATAGAACATAAAATACCTACTATGCACCTTGAAAATAAAGTTTGGTGATCAAGGTATAATCTTAGATGGAGGAGTGATGAGGCAAAAAGAAAGGATAGAGTCCTTCAAAAAAGATTTAGATAAAATCAATGTGCTCATTCTTAGCATTGCCAGCAATAGGGATTGATAGCATAATTGAATAAATCAATCTCACCATCAAGGGATTTGAGGACATTAGTTATGAATTAAAAGAGAACATGTTGGAGTTATATGCACCTAGGGCATTGAAAGACTAGTTTGAAGATGGACTAGCAATTTTGTATGGGGTAATGTTAGACCCCTTTTTGACTAAGTATAGACCTGTACCAAGTTAAAAATATATCATTGCAAGTTAATTATGAAAAATTATTGATAGTTTGGTATTTTTTAGGATATTTGGAGGAATCAATGTTCATCTTGTGATAATTGGTAGGTGGTCAATTGGTGCCTAGATCTTGTGGGTTATCTTCATGAGTATTTGTACATGGCAACCAGAGTGTAAAATATGTAAGGTGATGGAGATGGTAGAATGATCAACCAAGGCTCTAGCTAAACACCCAATGTGTGCCCTCCACCTTCATTAGAATATAATCCTAAGTGATATAAAACCAAGTTTGAGCTATTGAGTAGAGATACATAACTTAGAGGTAGCGAAGCTCTATAGAATTAGTTTTAGACATTGTGAAGTGATTGTCATTAAAACTAGGATTAGCACGGATGCCTTTGAGGCTCTACCTTATAGTGATAAATCTCACCTTTAAGCCTCTAAGACTTTAGTATATTTATGTGAAAATTTACTAAATCTCATTTATTATGTACTATGTTTATTCAAACTCTATTTAAGGAAGAATGGCATTAAATCCACTGGAGTTTGATCTAGTCATGTTTGTGTTTAATATCTCTAGATTATATATTTAAATGAGTAATGAATGTGATGAATATAGTTTTATAAACTAAATATAAATGTTGGAAATGTTATTTGTAATATTTTGGTTCATGATGTTCATGGTGTCTCTATAAATATGATGACATCAGCATACTAGGTGGAAATAATTTAAGTTTAGTAAAGTTTTGACACCAAGCCATGATACCTATGCTTAAAGTGATAACCTAGGATGAACCCTTGATCTAAGATATTCCATTGAACCATCCAAGTTCTTGAAAGATGCTAAGCATGATAAAACATAGGCTTGCACTCATATTATTAGAAGTAGCTACCTAAATAGGCTTTGTGTCTATTAACCCTTAGCCTAGCCTAAAAATAGTTGTGTTGATGAACTTGTAAATGTCATTATTGTAAATTACCAATCCCCTTAAAGAATGAGTTATGCCATGACATGACTAGCACAACTTAAGCCTCAGTTATTTCTCTACTGCACTTTGGATGAGTGCATAATGATTGCATCTTGTGTGAACTAATGTCAGTGTAGTTAAGTGATAAATGTTGAGTGCTATAGGATTAGTCTATGTTTGTGCCTAGTTATAAGAAGTATAGAACTGACTTGGATAACCAATAAGTGCCTAAAAAATTATATGACTGAACTAATGACTCCTTTTCTATAAAAGAGATATTAATTGGTAGAAAAATGATGGAAAAATACAATAGTTCTAAAACTGGTATGTTAACACCATGGGGTTTTATTATCCCTATTATAGCGCTAGTGTCCATGTGGTAGATCTTGAGGAACTAAGGGATATGATGTTAAGATGAGGGTTTAGGACTGATTTAGGGATATTTAGGGATGTCTATGACCTATAAAAAGGGTGGATAAGTATCTAAATTAGGCCCTAGATAGGTCTAGGGCTCAACTAGGGATGGGTGGTCTCAAGTAGCACTCTTATCACTCAAGTGTCATTTTTAGGTATTAAATTACCTCCCCCTTTATTATATAAATGTGTCAAATTGAAATGAATAGGATAAAGGAAAAATAAGTGTACCTAGACTTACCTAAGATGTTAAGCCCATAAATCTTTATTTGAGTACATGAAACATGCTCCCTTGCATATCCTATAAATAAAACATGCATAGATTAGTCCTTACTTAAGAGATATTAAAAGCAAAGACAAAATTGAGTAAAGAGATAAAACTAGGTAAAGAGATAAGAGAGAGGAAAGGAAGGAATACACCTCATTGGGTATGTCAACTAATGCGTAAACCTAGTGAAAAACTATGTGTGTGTATATAGTGATCAATCATCAAATAACTTGAATTGAGCTTATGACTTGCCTATTCCCCATGTGTAGGTAGCTCAAGAAATCAATCTAGTTTTGACCCCATCATTACCAACTCTTGCTTGGTGGATCCTGACCTGTGAATAGATTGGATTGGACTAATGATGTGTCCAACACTCTCATGTAGATAGATTAAAAACTTAATTATAATATGAATCCATCATTACCCACCCATGTGTACTAGATGCATTTGAAACTAAAATTGTGTGATGTAATTGAAGATGTGTTGGCTCTATATCCACTTGAGAATATTAGGTGGATCTTATCCACTTAAAAAAGCCAACCACTGTAGATGGATTAAGGCATGAATCCAATGTGTAACTTAGAATATGGTTTCTAATGTGTATAATGTAGAAAATGACATTGATTGTGTCATTTCATCTGATCAACTAGTGTATAAGTGAGCATGAAAAAATAATGTGCCATGCACATGCCCCAAAATCTGATATCTAAGTATATGGATTATAGACTGAGTTGAAATAATATGTATCTAAGTATCCGAACCAAAATGAGAATGATCATTCCATGCATGATGCCATAGTCTAAGTAAACTAGTATCAATTTGAGCCAAAATTGGTAACTATAACTGAAACTATATTATACCTACTATAATTTCTGTCTAGTATAATTTTTTTTAAACTGAGGCTAATTAATAGTAGTGCCATATCCCATAAAGTAGCACCTTATGGTGCTAGTGTCCTAATCTGGGTGTTAATTTTCAACTATTCTATTTTTATTCCACAGTAATTTATCTTTGTATCACTATTTCCAACTGTGTTTTTCTAAATCTAATTTCTATGTTCTAAGCCTATATACTAAAAATTATACTCTGAGTGCATTCAGATAGCCTTATCTTTATGACAAACCCTTATGAATGACCCATATTTTGAGGGAAGTTATTGTACATGTGTAATAATTGTTCTTAAAATAAAAATTTCTATAAAATGTGTGTTATTTGGATCATATATGATATCTATGTAATAAACCAATATAGTGTGCATACATAACATCATAATGTAAGATAATATGATCATAAGTTTGTAGTGTCTGATGTATGTTAGGTTGATCATTCACAAGGTGATCAAGATAGATATAATAATGTAAAAGAACAAAAAATATGAGTAATAACCAGGTAACTACCTAGGGGGATGGGTAATTATGTCCATCATGACACCCAAGAAGTAAGGGGATATACATGAGGTCCCTCATGACATGTAAAACTAGAGTGTGTAATAATCAAGAGACAAGTGTCATGTCCATGACATATATAATAAATCATTCAGACAACACATATGAGGCACACAAAGTAGGCCAAAGGACCATAATATAAGGTACATGGGCACTTGTCACTAAATCTAAGAAAACAAGACATACAAGGAAATGTTTAAATGTGTGTCACTCATCCACTAACAAAGGTGTGTCACACATCATAGGAGTACCCTTGATCATGAACCCTAATATGGCATGAAAATCCTTAAGGTTGATGACCACATCCATGGTATCCAACACCCATCCAAAATTATTTGTAATCCACTCCAATGTCGAAGAAACATCATGCTTAGCTTGACACTCTATTGGACTCTACACATCTTCATGATCTCTCTAAATCCGAAGCTAACTAATCTATCTTGATCATTAGTAGTAAATCACTATAAAAATATGGTAGTTGGCTAGCATTTATGTACCTCCATAGTCATATTTTCCTATAGAAAATATAAAACAAAGACACCCAATCAATTTTTTTTCTAAAAATTCAAAAATTGAAATTAAAAAAATATCTAAAATAGTAACTAAAAAAAAAAGGCTCCCTAATTTTCTACTATACCATCCACTTTATTATTTATCTACTACACTAGACAACTATATTTATATTTTATAAGGTGATCATTTATTTTTCTATTATACTATACCAACCCTCAATATCTTCCTACTACATTGGCCACCACCTATAGTACTGGCCATGTTTATCACATTTATTATTATATTAGCCATTCCCTATGATATTGGCTAAAGAATAATTAATCTAACAACACCACCCATATTTTTAATATACCATCCATGTTTCCCTTAGTTTTAAACTATATATACCATGTTCATGGCACTCTCCATATCATTATACTTCATTTTAGAATTGTATCAAATGCCATATATGGTACTGACCATATTGATAGCTTATATCACACAATTACATTATCCATATCATATGGTATCAACTATGGCTATGATTTCCCATTACCAAAATAATTTCCTATAAATGTTGATTTTTTCCTTTAGCCCAAATAAATACCCTTGACCCTAAACATGATGTTTCTTTAACTACCCATTATTTGTCATATTTCACTCAACATTTTCATGCTTGTTGGGGTAAATTATGCTTCTCAAATTTTCCCTAGAACCTATATTTCCTAAATATATCCTATCTACTTAAATTTTAATAAATAAAACATTAATTAAACTACCTGCCTACATGGATTTAATGACTACACCAAGCAGACCTCCTAAAAATCCTCCTTTTTATCATTGAGCCATCTTCTCTTGTAGTAATAAATTTGGATAATCATATCTTTGGTTTAAAAAAAATATTAATGAACAAATGAAATCACTTTTACCTATTTATAATGAAATTATAAAATTTAGAAACATGTAGGTTTTTACTTCCAAATTCCATATTTTGCCAATATATTTATTTCCAAAGGTCCTTTTCACAAATAAAAGTGTTAAGATCCTAACAACGTAAATAATTTTATGGTGATAATAGAAAAAAATGCAAAACTTTATATTTTTCTCTTATTTTTCATGTTCACCCTTCATTCTTCTCAATTGGTGCCTTCTTTCAATTGCAACACATGCACTATCATATCTGCAATCATCAATGTAAGTGAAGGTGTGTATTTTAATTTATTTAAGTTCATTTTATTTTAGTTATTTAAACATTTATTTTTAGTTATGCTCTTTCATGTTACTATGTTTTTCACTTTATCACTCTACTGATAGTTTCTCTTGTATAGGTTTGTTAGTGCATTAATATCCCTAAGTACACCCCTTAAATGGTGCACTGAGAATGGCATGGAATTAGTTTATGGTACATTTTTAGATATTTTTTAATACATGATGTCATACATTAATTATTACTACTCAAACCTCATTTAAGTTTCCTTCCATCTTACGTCTATGTTTACATTCTATCCATATTTATGAGCTTCCCTATATCCTCTATATTGGCTCAGCTTATACAATGTGTTTCATATTTATCTTCCCTATAATATTGTTAGAAGAGGTTCTTTGAAATTCCCTTATAAATTAATAGTGTGGAGATAGCTTATGTGATATAGTTAGCAATAGACAAAACTAAAACACATAATAACATATTTTATGAGAATTATGCATATTTATAATTAACTATTACAGATTATCACAACTATAAATAATACAAAAATAGGTATTATTTAATTTTAATAGATAAAGTTATAAATAGGGTATAAATTCAAAAGGAATATATTAACTATAATGTAATACACCAAGAACTAATAATTATGAGTTAACCATATCATAATCTCTATTGATCTCTATCACAAGTAGAACTCCTTTACAATGTATCACAATAGTATATATAACCTTCTTCATGTGACTCTATCAATTTTCATTCCTCCTTTCATTACAAGATAAAACAATACATTTCACCTTACATAGACATAAAAATTTCAACAAGTGTTTGGAACAAGACAAAAAGGATGTACATATTACAAAATTGTATGCTACACACATGTTGACTATAAATACTCTACTATTTTATAGTCCTAAGCTAATTCCAACACTTTCCTAGACTTAAAAGGTTGTCTCATGCTGAGACAACATGATAGGAATGGTTTTACCATATGCATCTAAATGACCTATCTGAAATTAGGTTAGAATAAACATGAGTCACAGTTATCACTTGAGGTGTCATTTACTAGTTTTCACCTCTTGCATACCGTTTAACCACCCATTCAATTTTTCAACTAAGTAGCATTCAAATATACCACTCTTATGTTTTTTAAATATAATTTCATAACTAAGTGGCCATATTTTACATATTTTCAACCAAACTATCCCCACTTCACATTTGTAATCTACCTATGCAAAATTACATCAAAGTTTTCAAATTTAAACTGTGTTGCATTACCTAAGTGGAAGGAGGTGACATGAGCTATGTTAGAGAAACTAAATTAGGTTGTGATTCATATATTTAAATTATAAATGATGAATATGAGGAATAAACAAAGGATGAAACCCCTATTGTAGGTGTTTTTGATGAAGTTGCAATTATGGGATCCATTCTTGGAAGTGTTTGTTGTACTAAGATTAAAGATTGAGATATTTTTTGTTAGAGAATTTCTTATTGTAGCTAAAATAGTGGAATATATTTTGGTATCTCTACCATTAGAATCATATAACTATCAAAGGAGGACACGCCCTTTTTATATAAATTCAAATCCAACAAGGCATCCCTAATCATAATCATCATTTTTACCAATGATATTTGGAAAGCAATGAGTTCATTTATATCATCATCCTCAATTTTTGGAATCAAGGATCTTGCATTTGAAATTTTGAAATAAATTTCATGTTTCACCTCTTCCAATTGGTCTATATGGCATTGTGTTTAGACCCCTACAAATGTGTTTCTTAGCATTTCATTTTTCCAACCCTGAATTCACCCCATAACAATATATTAGGAATCCATTGATGTTTTGAGTATAACATTGAGTTCTTTCTTAGTGGCTACTTGGTCTCCCATTTTTTCCTTGGATTTATAAACCACATAACATTATGTTTTTGCATCACCCCACACATTGTGTGAATTCTACTTCCAATCCAACATATTTAATGCTAGTTATTTTACTTGTAGTGTTGCAGTGTCCAAAACTTATTCATACTCCTCTAAGGACTCAATTATTATCTTAATATCTACCTTGTGTTTTTGTCCCTATGAGCATAGTTGAAAGAGCTCCTAAATAGACTATTAGTCCTTATTTAGTTGAGTAAGAATAAGTGTGATTTACTTCTCCTTAGATATAACTTGGTTTCCCAAAACTTGACCAACCAACATAGGGTCTGCATCCTCAATTATTTTTTAGATATTGTTGAAGTAAGATCATAGTGATACATTTTGTTCCAAGAGTTGTATGGTATCTAATTATAATGGGGTATCCTTCTGTGCAAAATATTCTTGAAATGTGGATACTCCTTCAAGTTTTTTAGACAAAGGTAACTTAGAAACATCCAAGGAAACTTCTTGAGAAGTTAGAGAAATGGTCAATGTGGTAAATGCCATCATTGTAAAATCTCCTTGGGTTGGTTCCATTGGTAATGAAAATGTCATTCACCTCATAGATAGGGTTGGGATATCCCAAATACAAATATTAGAGATCTATTCTGACTAATTTGATGGCCCCTCTTGAGTGTCTACCTATTTTTCATTTACAAATTTTATTTTAGACTCCTCTACTGCCTTGAGCTCAAATTCTTGGGGAAGATCAAAGCTACATAGCATAAAAAGATTCAAACATCCCAAAATAATGAATAAATAATTTAACATAATAATATTCTTACTGTATTTCTTCTATTAAATATGAAACATATAGGAGTACATGATATATAGGAAAATCATTCCTATATTTGGGGAGATCAAATCTCCTCTAAAATCTCTCACTTAAACCAACTCCCAACAACCCATGATAATATGAATATATTATTATTAACAATATATTTGACTAACTAATAAATCTAACCTATTATCTGTTAATTATGAACATAATATTATTATAACAACAATATTTACATCAGTACATTAATAATGTGAACACATAACACACTATACGTCAACATTTACCCCCTTGTGAACATTATTAATCATATCCTACACCACCTTTATGTGAACATGGGGAAAACAAATCTCTCATATCTACACCTATACTCATGACTTGGTGATTTTTAGAGGATAATCAAAAACCTCACATGATGGCTTTAAAAATAGATGACCAATAACAAAGATAGTGGCTTTAAAAGTGGCTAACTAGAAACCAAAAATTGATACCTAATGGTTTTACAAATGGCTAACCAATAATGAAAACAATGGTTTTACAAGTGGATAACTAGAAACCACAAAGAAGTGGTTTTACAAGTGGTTTACCATAAACCACATCATGATGTGCAGTATAAATTATATCTCTCATCATTATCACATTTTAGAAAGGTTACATAGGAATATATAGTTCGATTATAAAAAAACATGAACAATCATACAATATTTGTTCTTATTCACACAACACCATGTTGAAATCAAACACACCACACAAATAAAAAAAATGCCACTAAATCAGAAAGTGGCCTCATCACTAGTGGTTAATGAGAGGCTATGAAAGTTATGTTCTCTACTTCCTCCTTCGTCTAGTTGAAAAGGCATACACAACTGATATATCAATGAAGCTCATGTTGTTTGATGACAAGAATCCCCATAATTTTAACATCACGTACAAGCAAAAATGCATCTGTGAGGTAATTTGTTTTTAATAATTTTTGACAATGGATCTAAGCCTAAACAACTAACTTTTTTGACATATGGACACTTTGAATTTTATAAATTGAATCTTTTTGATGATAAAGACTTTTATAGACTTTTTTTTAAATAAATAACATTTTTATATTTTGATTTTTGACAAAAATAAAAAAATCCAACTATAATGACTTATTTTATTGTGATAAATTTTAACCATAGAACTAGGAACAATTAAATAAAACCATAATTTTTTTTGACTAATGAATATTTTTTTATAATAATGACTCACAAATTTTTAACTTATACTAATCTTTAAAAAAATGGTTTTGACTGATTCATCAATAAATCGACTCTTAAAACCTATGGACTTTTGACTTAATAAAACCTTACACAAAAAACTGAATACATTGACCTTAAATAAATTTATAATAGGACTCAATTCCATATAAACCTAATAACATATACTTAAGACAAACTAAAAGATATAAAACTATATCTTTGACAAATTTAAAAGACAAATCTAAACTATTCTAATATGTGAAGGATAACATACATTATGTTTGATTATTGATCTAGAAGTAAAAGTTCATTGAAGTTACATGATTCATGGTGGACACATGAGAAATCAAATTAAACAACTAGACAATCCATACATGTAATAAACATGATCAGCATTAAGATCCATACAAATGATAATGACCATTCACCATGAAAGATGTAGATCCAATAGTGAGGGATTGAAGGTAGATGATCTTAGCAAAACAAAATAGTAGTTTCATGAGAAAAATACATAAATTTGTTGTGAAGCATAAAATTTTTATGTAAATTTGAAATTAATGCAAAAACTACCATGCCAATTTATCCAAAAAAACTATTGCATAACTAGCTCAAACCCCATAAGTTGCTTGGTATAATAGCTCTACCATCATTCAAGGTTTTTTACCTTCATCAATACATTGGTCCTGTGAAGATGGTACGACAAATAGAGATAACATGCAAAATTCACAATGTTAGACATGAATGTATCTCGAATGCATGAATCTACACACATACCATTAATACTCTAACTAGTCATAAGTATTACTTTATATCACCATCGACACAACCAAAGCACTCATTATCAACACTTCATGTGTTCTTAAAAAACCCTACTTCTCAATTTTTTTAAAACACTTATAGCTGACAAATTGCTTTGTATGGCATAAATATGCTTAGGTCTATTCAGATATGTACATAAATTGATATAAAATATCCTCTTTGTTGATAATGGTGTAGTTATAGAACATTTTAGTATATGACCCATGATCTCTCATGATTTGTTAGTATGAAATACATAGACCAAATAACATAATGTGCTCAGATATAATCAATTTGAGATGCAAAAATTAACATATGTCTATATAAAAATAAACAATTTTCTTCCTTCATTTAATGCTTAAGATCCCATCCCTGCTCTAATACCAAATCCTGGCGAAGATCACAACTACATTGTAGAAAAAGAGCTAAACATCACATAATAATGAATAAACAATTACACACAATAATATTATTACTATATTTCTTCTATTTCATATGAAACATATGGGAGTACATGATATATAGGAAAATGATTCCTATATTTGGGGAGATCAAATCTCCTCCAATGTCTCTCACCTAAACCAACTCCCAACAACCAAATATAATATAAATATACTATTATTAACAATATTGTTGACTAACTAATAAATCTAACCTATTAACTATTAACTATGAACACAATATTTTTATAACAACAATATTTACATTAGTACATTAATAATGTGAGCACATAACGCACTATACCTCAACATAGATTCCTTCATACTTTCTTCTATAGCCTTCACTTTTGTCTCCTACTCTTGATTTTCTAGAGCCTCTTATTTTTGTGCTTCTTGTTAAGTTTATTCTTAGGTGTCCTTTCATCTCATTTATATTATGTCTCCTACATTTATTTTTCTTGTTTCTCTTTTATATTATATGTATTTGAAACTTATTGCACTTTATTTTCTTTCTTTGTTTCGTCATCCTCTAATTTTTATTTTAAAACAACTTCTCCATCCTTTTTCCTTTGTACCTCTACTTCTTTAGCTTATTAATTTTAAGCCGCTGCTTCCTTGGCTTGATTTTTCTCTTCTTCATACTATTGGATTTTGTATTCCTCTTTTTTGGCTCTTTACCTCACTTCTTATTTATTCTATATTTGTCTCTTGCTGCAATATTTCTTTATAGCCACTTTATGTTAATCTTTCTCCTTTCATTTATGCTCTATATCATGTTCTTTTGTTGTGACATCTTATTTTTCATTTGGCCTCTTTGAATCTACCTAATCTATATTTGTGTTATCCTTTTCCTCTTGTAAAGAAGAAGAGTGAGAAGACTTCATGATAGCTTACTTTTTCACACCATGTTTTTTTAGATTAGAGGTGTAAGTCTCTTTTTCAACCACTTGAAAACTTTATTAGTTTTGGGTGTTTGTGAGGCTAAATCTTACTATGTAACCTCTTCAATAGTGAAGTAGACCATGTATTATAAGATTTTAGAAGATAATCTTATTTTCATGTGTGTTTTATTCTTCCTTACCAACACTTATATGCTGATCTTTGGTTGTACTAAAGTCTATTGCATATGTGTAGATCATGCACCTATGTCTAGTACAAAATTTTTGACACTTTTTCATTTGTAATTAGCCTCTTATGTGATAGTATCTATAATTACATATGTAGGAAGGGTGGGTATATACACCTATAGATATTATTGTATTTGATTTTGCACTTGGTATGTGTATATTATTTTCCAAAAGTAATTTTATTTTTTTATCTCCACTTAATATACATCTTTACTAATATTATCAATCAAAGACTAGTATATATGTGCTTCATCCACTCCCATATCTAGTAACTCACATTCTGCAGTAATTTTAGGTACACATGGTTCATCTAACCAAAAATTAGTTATATGTGTTCTCTTCTTAGGTATTGATGATGATGATATGCACTTAATTGCCTTTTTCCCTAATTTATCCTATGATGGGTTTGAAGCTAATTTTGATATAGCATTAGGTTATGCCTATTATTTATTTGATGGATGATGTTATATGTGTATAGCTACTCTAAGAGGTGTTAATCTTGGAAGTTGGACTTATACAAGTGCTAGAGATTTTTATCATTGCACCTCAAATTATTCTTCCTCCATTGAAACAAATAATTACATAGGTGTGATGGGGGCCTTTGTAATCTCAAATATGATAATTTGTGTAGCATCAACAAATAATGTCACTTGTGCATATTGTCTTAGATACTACATGACATTATTTGGAACTCTAGGGTGTGATGCTATTATTTTTTGTAACAACCAAGTATTAAAATTTACCAATTGTTCATAGTACTTCCCTTCCTTAGTCCAAATTTGGTTTATGAACTATTGTGTAAGCTAAAAATTAATTTTTTGATTGATGATGCCTTTTATATATTTTAACTCTATAAAACACAAAATTAGTATAAAAATTTTATATTAGAATGTCTAGGCTATACCTTCAAAAACCTTTTCAATTTTGGTAATAAGCTCAAAAACCCAGAATTATAACTAGTTAAAGTCTTCTCATAGATGAATCGTGTAATAGGAAATATCAATGACTCAATTGATTATTTTTTTGGCTCTCGTTTTATCTATCAAAACCTCTTGGTAATACATTCTACCAAGATTCACACTAAAATGTTTGTGACGAAGGTTATCACAGTCCCCCTAGATTCCATTACAAATGTGTTGATGTGTGTTATAACATCCTATAATAGGTGAATATAACCCTCAATATATCTACTAAATATAAATATTAAAAATTCATTGAGATATCTAAATTTAGGAAAATTTATTGACTTTTATATGCCATATCCTTCTAAAGGATGTTGTAAGACTAGGGATCTCTCCTAAGACACTTCTAGTTGATCTAGGGTAAAAATGTTCACTTTTTTTACATTTATAAACTCAAAGGGGTTAGGATAATTATACTTAGCTTGATTAAAATCAATACTAACACCCATATCCTCCTTATAGGAGCCTAAAAGATGAATGAGAAGCTTTTATCAGTATATAATAGATATTTTATAGACTAGGGATTATTGGTAATAATTTGAAGAAATGACTACACACTTCACACTATAATGACTAAAATCCATTAAAATACATAGGTATCCAACTCACAGAAGTGTGTAATGTCCAAATTTTGAGTGTGCCCCTGTATATAACTTTCCCACTTTATCCAACATGTCCTTGGTCTTTAAATATGATGAGTTTTTTACATGTTATTTTATTTATGCATTAAATTACAATGAACATTTGAGTGATGTGACATGGATAATTTGTTGTCCAAATTGATCATTTCTATTTTTTAATGATTGATGTGACTTATTATTGTTTCCCATACGAGTGTACTTTATTATCCATCAATCGAATATGACACATAATATTCTTTTAGAAAATGGTCCAAGGTTCAAATGTGTCTTCGTAATGTGTTTGAATGACCATTCACTATCCTTTTCTCATAATTTATTCATTCTCATGTTGTTCCCAAACTTAATAATTGACATGCTCCCAATAAGGGTATGCAGAATGTTCTCCTAATGTGTTATCCTACTTACGTCTCTTTTCATCTATGACTTTGAACTATTTACTTCCACTATTATATGATAAATATCACATCATATTACATAAAACCTAAAAACAAAATAAATAACCAATAAACATAAAATAAAATCCTATGTTACATGGTGTTACTTAACACCAAATCATTTTTTTATGAGATCAAAAGATAAAATAGTGATATGGATTAAGCCTATAGCCATTTATCCAAACAATAATAATGGTTCCATAAAGACCCCTTAGTAAAATAGTTCCTTACTATGATAATTAATGAATAATATATGGCCCCTTACACTTAATATGTAACTTTATAGGAGAATCCCTAAATCTACAATCATAAAGAAATAATGTCTACTCTATCTGAAATTATTTTGTGTGCAAGTTGTAATCATACCAATATTTCTAACTCTATTCACTTACCTCCTAATTCCACTAAGCTATGTGCCTCTTTTCATTTGTATTGTTTAAATCCATTAATCTATATTTTAGTGAGTCCTAATCTCCAATTCACATAATCATCACAATTCATAGATTAGGAATAATATATTTTATAGGCATAACTAACTCAAGACCATAAACCAACTAAAAAGGAGTGAAGCATGTTGAAAACTTATAATTTTTTGGTATGCTAAAATAATCATAGGAATGAAATATTCCCAATCATCCATTTGAATATTGCATATCTTTATCATCATCTTACCCAATATTTAATTTGAAGCCTTAGCTTGCCCATTTCTCTACGAATGATAGGTCATGATTTTAAGGTGCGATATCATGAAATATTTAGTAAGAATCTTGATTTTATTATTGAGAAATAAATTTCTTATTTCAATAACTAATTTAATTGGAAATATAAACCTTGTAATGATATTCTCATACAAAAACTTGGTGGCATACTTCACACTACAACTTGGTATAGCATCAACTTCCACCCATTTAATGAAATAATCTATCACATTAATGATATATCTTACATTACTACATTTACATAGAATATTTATGTACCCTATTAAATAAAGACCCCATTATTCAAAAACGTTATTATAATAGCATTGGAACTAAGGGAATCTCATCTTACTAATCAAGTTTTCCCAAGCTTTGACAAACATCATAGTTTTTTACCACTCTATGAGCATCATAAAAAAAAAATTGGACATCAAAGGCCACTCTATAATATCTTTCTCTTAGTGTATTCTCTTATGAGATGGTCTCCTATGACTCTTTGATGTGATTCTTAAAGGATTTATGGTTGTTCATGGTCTGAGGCTACTATGTGTAGTACATCATATTTCTAGATCTTATATAATAATCCATTGATGAGGCTATAATAAATTGCTTATGTAACCCTTTGATTCATATCTCTTTCAACATAGTGCATAGGAAAAGTTTTTTACTCTATAAATTTCTTAATGTCCTCTATATTTTCAAGGATTACAGAGGCTCTAAATAATTATGTATCTGATAATTCATCATGCATCTCTTTTGGTTATTCTCCATTTTATATCCTACTTAAATGATCAGGTCCTATATTATCTCTTCTTGGATTTACATTGATCTTTAACTAGAATTATTTAAATAGCATCAACCATCTATAGATCCTTCCATCTAGCATAGGCTTATTAACTAAGTATCTCAATGCCTAGTAATTTGTAAAAAAACTCAAGTAATGTGTCAAAAAGGCAATGCCTAAAATTTTGTATAGAAAACACCATTTTTGGAGCTTCTCTTTTTGTAATCATATATTTATTCTCTAAAGATGACAATTTTATGAATGTAAAATGTATATGATGATCCAATCCACCATCCCTTGACTATACTAACATAGCTCATTGAGATACCTAAAGCATCCACATGTACATGGAATGTATTTTACCAATATATAAAAATTAAGATAGGTGTTATCACTAACCTTTATTTGAGTTCAAAAAATGCTATTTGACATTCATGTGTCCATTCAAACTTTGTATCTTTTCATAATCATTTTTCCAATGGCACAAATATGGTTATTTATCCCTTGATGAACTTTTGTTATATCGTGTGTGACCTAATGTTTTCTCACCTTTATGAAATTCGGTAGAAGTGGTATCCCCACTATAACTACACTTTTAGCCTACTCAACTAGGATTCCATTGATACATAGGATGTGACCCAATATAACATTAAAAGGTGTGAAAAATAAGCATTTATTTAGATTTAATGAAATTTATAGGGCTTGAAAACATTCTAACATTAGACAAAATTTATAAAAATGATCCTTAAATATAGAGAAGATATCCCAATCATCTAAATAGACCTATAAAAAATCATGAATAAAATATTTAAACATAATTATACAACCCTATAAAAATTCTTTGAGAATTTTTAAGACCAAATGACATTACCTTATATGAAAATAAACCTCATTACAGTGTGAAAGTTGTTTTAGCTTGGTCTTCCTCTATGATAAGAATCTGATGATAGCCATTGAATCCATCCTTCAATGAATATACCTCATGGCCTATGATTGATTCAAGAACCTCATCTATGAATGGTATGGGAAATGGATCATTAATGCAAGCATCATTTAGTGAATGGTAATCCCCACATACCCAAATCTCATTTGCCTTATTCAATTGTACTATCATGAGACTAACCCAATCTACCTTTTCTAATAGATAGGTAATCTCTACTTCATGTATATGATCTAGCTCAGCCATCACTTTCAACTTCATGTTAGGATTCAACTTGTATGAAAACTTTTTAATTGGTCTGGTTCACTCGTACAATTCAATGTGCATCTCCCGTAAAGATGGATTAATAAATTTAACTTATATGAACTTAGATAGAAAGACATTTTGATGATCTCTTAACAATTGAAATACCTTTGAACTCTCATTTTGAGTCTATTAATCTCCTAAAGTCATAATTTTTTGAATATACTTTATTCTAATATTCTCCTCAATCTTCTTTAATGGTTTTTGATATACTTTGTTAGATCCACTAGGTATAGATTCTTGTAGAGTTCATTCTCTTTCTTATTCCAAAATGTTTACATTTCTTAGTTTTTATCTCTTAGCTTGTTATACAATTCAAACTTTTATTGGCTTTATTTGTCTTTCTAGATCAAATAAGCCATCAATATCTAGATCCCCATCATTATCACTAGATTATGTTAACTCTTTTGTAATTATATTACAAGGTTTAATAATAAACTACTCATATTTAATAGCCTTGTAGTTTTTAATTGCTAGATTCAAATCACAAGTTGCTTCTTACTATGATGATGAGTCTATCATAGTTCCCAAATCTTCTACCTACTCGTAACATAAAAAAGTTCTAAAATTTTCAAATGCATTAAGCACTACTAGATTTTCATATCTAAAAGCAAAATTTTGGATAAAGTCTTGTTGAACCTATGTCCATTACTTAGTTTATCTCATGTACTTTTGATGTATATACCACATAGTTAGAAGCAGTGCTGGAGTGTGCCTAAAAATAAACATCCATTATTTTTCTCAATACCTTATTATACCATATATCTACACATTTATAGACATCTAGATCTAAAAATTGGCCTTATTAAAATAATGGCCACTCCACTTAAATAGTGTGTGATGTATTAAACCATGATCATATAATTTTTCACACTTCATCCCATTATAACTCTGGTTTTCTATAAACTATCCACCATGTCCCAATAATTCCCTTCAAAGCGTAATTGAGTGCACTAACTCTATAATCTATATTAGGTACAAGGTTGTCTAACCTAAAGAGAAAATAATTAATATCTATAGAAAATTTAAGGAAATTGGAATTTTGTGGATAATAACATTCACATAGGTCATACATCATGATCTCCTTGAACCTAATTCAACATATGTGTGTCTAAGTAAGCATTGATAGAAGATGATTCATCCTAGAGGTAGAATGCCTTCCTAAGTATGTTATGTGTAATCCATGGCTATCGCCAATATATTATTTAATAAATATAATTAAAACTTGGTTGGCTATCACATAGATGGAGAGGTATATCCTTTAATTTGAAATTGATGAGCTAGATACTTTGTTAGCACTAGCTCATAGACCAATTGCTCTATGGTTTGCATGTGTATGTGCTGCTCAAGTTGTAGTTTAAAGAAATTATATTCAACATCTTGTAGAACATTTTTATTTATATATAAAATAACTTTGAACCAAATATTATCCTTTCATACATAAAGTGACTCTATTACTCTTGGAATGACATAGAGTTTATGATATGATTTATTTAGTGGTATATTAAGAATCTTATCCCCTTGGTGTGCCTCTAATTTACTTTGCACCATAAGCGCATTTTTTTACCAATAAAGGTAGGATAATAGGTCTCATCTATTTTCATGTCAATGACCTCAAAATCTCCTCATACACTTAGCTCAAAAACTTTGATCTCCACATATTCCATGTGATGAATTGGCTCTACTCTCCCATAGTTTGCAATACTAAGACAAATAGGAATATATCTCAATGTTGGTGGACCAATAACATCCTAAGTATATAAATTAATCATGTTGATAGTACTTCTAAAATCAAAAACTGCATTATGAATCTCATACCCTACAAGTTCAATGTCTATATGTGAGTCAACATCCCAAGGCTTCTTAGTTTTGACATACCAAATGACCTTGTTGGTATATTATTATTCTTATTGAGTTCACTCTAGTAGATTATATAATATATTGGTTATGTTTTATGATATGTATTCATTATGCATATTACTAAGTAGTTTCAACAAATCTATCAAAGTAGTCACAACTCTTTCCTACCTCATAATTCAAATAATTTATCCATACATTTATGCGTTAATAGTTATGGCATCACATTCTAATGTAGTATGTTGTTGTAAATCCTAAATAACATCTACAAGTTGATACCTCAAGCATATTTATATAGTAGGATTAGGATATTTATCCCAATGCACCTTGTTGATTCCATGACCTTGTGGTATTTCTAATGGAGGCAACCCTTATTTTGTGTGTTGTTTCCTTGTCATAACTTGTATAAAAACATTTGATTTTGTTTATGAATTGACCATGTTCACATTTCATACTAGTTTTTACTTTCTCTATTTTTTCATAATCAAACAATCTTTAGTATGGTGCTAGTATAAAACTCTACAATATGTGCATATGGTTGTCTCTATGGATTTAGTGGGAAATTCCATTGAAAATGATTATACTCACCACACAAATAACACTATATAGGATGATAAAATTTCCAATAATTATTTGAGTGACCTCCTTAATATCCCCCATGATATCATCCTTTATATCCTCCTTTATTTGATTGGAAACACCAATATTGTATTTTTTATGAATGTTTCACACCAAATCCTCCTTGATGTTTTAGGGAACCCTACCCTTGTTGATGTTTTTGAGAATCATACCCACCATACTATCTTTAAGGAGAATAGGGAGAAAAATTTAATTTTGAGTTTGTGGAATTTTAGTACTCCATAATGGTTGATATTGATAATGTGGAGATGATAGCATCCATCCTTTTAGAGCTTGTGGTTGATATTGAGGCACACTAGTCATTTTGATATTTAGGCATGAAACTCCTAGATTCATTGAAAGGTATTTGTTGTCACTAAATATTTTACCATAGAAGAGGTTTTTCAAGCCTACTATAATATTTTAGAAACATTTTATCACCTCTAGGCCTATAGTTTTCTTATAATCGAGGTAAACCTCTAAGTTTAAGGGCTAGATCCCTAGATTGATTTTTGTTTGCATATCACCTACACTACTTTCTTACTTGGGTAGAAATAGATAAAAAGAGAAATTAAATTAAACTAATATAATGAGGTTATACACCAAAACTATTCCCATTGGACTACCATACATTTTTACTAAGGACCATGACTCACAACACTAGTCTCAAAATTTTGAATTGACCTAACATTAGTATTTCAAACATGGAGGTGATATGCATTGAAATACTCAAGGTGAGTGAATGATAGGTCAGATTAAATAATTAGGGATAATAAATTATATTTAAATATATGTAAATACACTTGAATATACTTCATGTGACATTTAGAGTGAGAATAACTTGCATTAAACATGGAAGAGCAAAGAGAAGATAAGGATAAATACTAATCACTTGACCTTTCACTACACACCACTTCAAACACCTAGAAAAGAAGTCAATGATATAAAAAATATATTATAAATATTATTTTAAAGGTAAAATATAGTATCAATCTAGTAGGGCTTCACCATACTAGGAGTGTATTTTTTTACAAAATCCAAAATGGCTTGCATTTATAGAGTGTGTGAGGAGAGAGAGAAGGAGTGGACCTCAAGGGTCACAAGAACAAGTTTAAAGTGATGAGTAATAGTTACATTTTAGGATAATGGAGTTTTAAATAGACCATGAAGGTCTTCTTGAATAAATGTCCATATGAACTATGACAAACTCTCCAAAACTAGCATAGAGGTCTTTAAATGCCTTCTTAAAAACTACCTTCATGATTAAGCATATTTTGACTGTTTGAAACTAGACTATGAATATTTGATACATATTAAATATATTAGGGAGGTTGGAAACATGCTATGATAATCATTAGATACATCCCTTCTAGACACTTATACTCATCATCTACAGTTATTTATTAGTCTTTTAGGCCTCATTATTCACATATGTCATCCATGTGGCATTTAGTTTCTCAAAGAAAAATTTGGAAGAGGTGTTAGGACAGATTTAAATAGTCTACATTCATTTAAATCCATTAATTATACCTTTTAAATATCCCAAATTAGATTTATCATCTTCTCACTAGGTAAACACGTACTCTTTTCATTATTTGTCTAGGATTTCCTGAAATGAAATATGTAGAAGATATATTTATATGAATCTATATTGTGATAAATTTACATAGGGAATCATAAAAATTACAAATTTACCTTCCCAAATTATTCTCATCCCTTATTTCCCTTTAAACCTTTAAAACAATAAAAAAACTTGTAAAAAACCCTATTTTTTACCTTGTCTGTACAAGTAGGGTAGAGACCAATTGGATATACAAGATCCTAAGAGAGAATAATAAAATTTTAAGTATAAAATACCAATCTTTAATTCATCTCAAGTGATATTTACTTCATTAGGTCTTAGAAAAGGGTTTAGGAGGGTTTTAGCATATTTTGGTTCTTAGGAATGATTCATAAAAACTAGAAATTAAATCTATGAAAAAATACACTAAAATAAATTATATAACCTCCGTAAACTACCCCTATATCCTTGGTGAATGATTAAATTTATCTGTACATGTGTGATTGTTTGAAGTTGGCCTATCAAACTCTTGAGTACATTCTAAACACCTCTATCATGGTTTTAAGCCAAAAGTGACCCCTCTAAGTAGTTTTATAAAAACTTATGGATTAAAAAATTATTATAATTTACCTTTAATGTATTCACATGGTTTATAATGGTATTTTGGCCATATAAATGGAAACTAGACACTTGTAGGTCTTAGGTCTAGTTCTAGTCCTAATAGGCCTAACTATGTTCTAGTTGCTCATGACAACCCTATGTAGTTTCCAATGACTGTGAGTTATTATCCAATTTTTTTCATACTTAAATAAACATTAAAAATATTTCCTTATTTTTATAATACTCCTCATGTTATTCTCCTATCATCTACACCCCAAGTCTGTAGTTTCATCATGATTGGGAGTGCCCTTTGTCTGAGATAAAATACAGGGCATATCCCCTATTTATCTAGCTAAGATGAGGTCATGGAGGGATATAATAGGTATTTATGAATTTTTTTCTAAATATCATAGATATATTACCTTTATAAATCCCTTAAACCCCCAAATTAGTCAAAACTAGTTGATAATACTTGACTATGTAGGGACTTTGTACGAACTATAGGTTGAATGCTTGAAACTCAATATTTGTCCTATTTCCTTGCTCTGATAATCACATGAGATGTATATCACAATATTAATAATTTTACTCAAATTTTAAACCATCATACACTCATTCTAACCTTCCAATGTCACATCTCTCCATTTGCATGACTTAGCATGTCTACTGTAGTAGACTATAAGTGTTTATCTTAGTAGAGATTGGGGTTTATTGTAGGTGAACGAACATATTTTATAAACTGATCTCCATGGTATATTTTATTACTAAATTCATCTCAAATAATTTCATATTTGATCATGTTCATATCATTCCTTAGGGATATGCTAACATTTGAACTACCTACTCTAGTATATTGTAAGTCTACAATCAGACTATAATGACTCGTGTATGTGAAAGTGTTCATTTAAAAACACATATGAAGTGACATAATAATCATAAAATTGAATTATTAATATTAAATAATTTCATTATTTTGGCCATTATATAGGCATGTATCCTTTACTAGCATGAGCAACCTATAATTATGCTAGACTGTGATTTGCCACTCAAACTTCTTCAAATTTCCTATGGGTGTGCATTAAAGTCTAAATAGATATTTTATCTCTTGATTATATCTTGAATTCAATAATAATCTTATATAGTTTTTTTTAATTATATTTTTCTTATAGACCATATATCTATTCTACTATATGGAAACACTCAGGCCTATCCAAACCTCAAGACACTCTACTATGAGAAGACCAAGTATAAGAAGTTAAGGTAAGATGTCCCAATTTCAAATTTCCAAATTTGTGAGCATGTTTATAGGTATATATACCACATGATGGATTTAACACTATAAAAATTATGTTTCCAATTTTCATAGACCTTAATGAAGGTTTCAAACAAGTTTAAACATCATTATTTCAACTTTGCTTAGACCATTGATGAAATTTCTTATAGGTGCTACTACAAGATATAGACAGTGTGTGGTGAATTGGTTATACAACCAATATTAAATATCTTTTATTAGTTTAATCTGATTTTTCACACTTTTAGATTGTTTTAAAAACCTTTAATTATTCATATCCCATCACCATAACTATTCAAAGCTCCTTTACACTTGACTATAGATGATAATCATAAATAAACTTGATTCTGTTTATGCATTGGTCTCTTCACTCCTTGTAGAACAATATTGAGACTAAAAATTCAAGGAATAACTGATACCATGATATTATTAACCCTATAGGAAGATAAGTTCTAAAATTTGATGAAACATAGTCTATAGAATTTAATGGAGTCTCTACTACCAAGAATGAGATGATTATGCCTTTATCCTTTACACCACCCATGAAAAATAAGTTTTAATCGTTTTAATAATTATTTTATTACTCCTCAAGACCATATACAATAATTGGTTTACAAATATTAATCTAGACTGAGGAGAAAAATGAAGGCCATGGGGATGTGCAGGTAAAAAAGAAGAGCATAACTTATTAGCAATGGTTCATAGAGACCAGTACACCAAACATATAACTATTTAAATTTATTTTTAGTATAAAAATATTAATACCTCCCACCAAGTAAAATTTCTCTAACTCAAATTCTCCTTGTCATACTAAGTAGAGACTAGTTGACCATTTCTGCTTGTCTAGGAGAGTAATAGAAAGATATAATGGTTTTTTACCATTTTAAAGTATATAAAATATACAAAATAATGGAATTAAGTTAAATTTATTTAAATATTCATAGATTCCCAAATTCTTGTATAGGTTATATAATAAATGATGTGCCAACTCTAAGGCAGGCAACTCTTTAGATATAGACAAACTATCTTATCTCTCATTTATAATAACAAAGAGATAGTTAAATATTGACCTCATAGGATTTATTATATCATCCCATAGGGTTTTATTTAATTTAGTGTGCTAATCTCTTTGATTTTTCTCTAAGGTCTTCTTAATAATTTTGATTAGGTTCTTGTTAGTAGACTCAATAAACCCATTAATTTAAGGGTAATAGTTAGATGATGTACTCAAATATATATAAAATTAATAATTTACAAATGAGTTGTGTTATCACCCATGAAATCAAGTGAATTATCTAAAATGATGGTATAAGGAGTTATAAACCTTGTTGTAATGCTCGCATATAACTCTAAGATAGCACTCTCATTGGCCTCCTTCAATATAATTACCTCAACCCACATTTTGATGTAAACAGTTACTATGAGGATCTAATTTTTACTAGAAATTGATGGAGGATTTATCATACCAATTAATTCAAGACCCCATTGCATGAAGGTTTGATCTACTTGAATAGGACACAAAGGGAGAACTACGAGATTTTATTTTCCTACAAAGAAAGCACATTGTACACACCTTCTCACTCAAGTATAACAATATTTTAAAAGGCTAGGCCAATAGTATCCTACCCTCATGATACTATTAATTATCAATGAAAATTTTAGTTTTGGTTCTTGGAGAGAAATGGCCTTTTACAGTTCTATCATGAAACTTTTCAAGCAACATTCCAAACCAGTCATTATCAATGCATCTCAATAATACACCATTTGTATCTCTTATAAAAGTACACCAACTACAAGACAATAAGTAATAGATTTTAACATAAAATACCTTATTTTGAATTTTGTCAAACTATTAGTATACCATTTTGAATAAATCTCATGATGTCTTGTGTCCAACTTTGTAAAGGTATAGGATCAGTTGGTTGGGAATAATCTTGATAGGCTAAAGCTCCTTATTTTGACTCATAGAGGTCTAAATCTCAGTGTTGACAAATACCTTTACCTTATATAATTATTTTTGCCTTTATGTCAACATCATACTCCATTACATTTGTGATCCACCCTACCCTCTATTCATTTAGGTCCTTACTCAAAATAAACTACTTGGTGCTAGAATGAGAAACCATGATGTGAATCCTATTGTTTGAAACCATATGCCTAAATTTATTTATCCCTCTTATAACAACAAGGAATTATTTCTCCACTAATGTATACTTAACCTAATAATCTTCTAAATTTTTACTAAATAATGCAATTGGTTGTTCAACACCTTCATCATTCTTTTGCATTAACATAGCTGAAATAGTATCAAGGTTAAAAAATGAATACAACATGAAATCCTTACCGAAATTAGGGTTTAAAAGAATGGGAGCTTGTGCAATTTCTTGTTTAATGGCTTCAAAACTACTCTTACCCTCTTTGGTCCAAGAGAAAACCTAATTCTTCTTAATAATGGTTGTGATAGGCTTCACCAAAGATACAAAACCAGGTATGAACCTTCTCACAAATTCATCTTGCCTAGGAAACTTTGGGGTCCTTTATTTTGTAAGGGCAATGATAGGCCTAGAATAGACTCTATCGTTTCAAGGTCAATTGTTAGACGATCCTTGGAAATAATGTGTAATAAGAGCTTACCTTTATATATAATAAATATGCATTTTTGGGGGTTAAGAGATACCCCATATTTCCTACACCTTTCAATTACCTACCTTAGATGCTTCATATGCTCATTTACATCCTTGGAGAACATGATTATATCATTTAGATATACTAACAACATCTCATTAATTATACCTTTGAAATATGTGCCCATTAATCTTTATAAGGTGATACTAACAAGCCAAAGAGTGTCTTATTATAATCAAAAGTTCCCTAATTTGTAGTAATTTATTTCTTGAACTAATCATCTCCATTCACGAAAATTTGATTATAACCAGAATATCCATCTAGGGGTGATAAATATTGGGAACCTAAAACAACCTTCAAGATATATTCTATGAGAGGTAAGTGATAGTGTTCTTTGAGTGACACCCTATTAAGATATCTAAAGTCCACACAAAGTATTATTTCCTCATTCTTCTTCCTAACATACACAAGGTTAGCTACCAAAGTTGAGTGCTTGATAGGAAAGATTATCCTAGATTCAAGGAGCTTGGTGAGTTCCATTCTCATGAGTTGTTCAACCTTAGGATTGATAGGCCTTTATTTTTTCCTAAATAGTTTAACTCTAAGCTCTAACTCAATGGCATGATGGGATAGTCTAGGATAAAACCCTTTTAGGTATTTATATTACCAATAAAATATATCATGGAATTTCCTACAAAAATCAATAATTGCTTATTTTTTTATGTAGAACATACCTTGCCTAGTTTGAAGAGCTTGTCTTTGAAGATCAAGACTCTTTCATATTTATCCTCATTTGTAGACATGTTCACCTTTTCCTTATTTATTTGATCATATTCATTAAAGATACTTTCTAAATTTACCAATCCTTTAGGTATATTATTTGTCCTCAGCTGTACAATCTAATTCTCAAACTGATCATTGAGTCTTTTTTAGTTTTTTAAAGAGAACTCAGCTTCATTTTGTAGGAAATATACAATGTATTTGTTAATATCAAACACTTTACAAGAGACATTATTATCAAGGATGGAAGGTCTTATAATGACCTTGATGTGATATTTTTTTCCTTCTTATTTTATGGTAGTAGGTGTATCAGATTGTGCTCCTATAATAACTAATCTATCAACATGTTTATTCTACTCCATTGGGATTGATTGTATGTTGAATGCATTAAAGTCTTCATGTAAATTCCATATATTATGATTATAGGACATAATCAAAGGGTTATTAGCATCAATCACATTCCTAATTTAATGTAAAATTAGTTCAATATCTCCATATACTTGTAAATTATTGAATCATTTTCTCCTTTCCCATTGAAGACCATGAGTCAAACCTTCATACTCAACCACATTTTAGGTGTAACTAAAATGAAACCTATATGAAGAATATTACTATTGTTTGGATGGAGAAACCAACATAACACTAGATCCTACACCAATCTTGATCTTTGATCCATCAAAAACATATTCCACATTCTATCATTCTCACCTTCATCCTTGGTGAGTGAAGGTATTGACATTTCTTCTTCTTGTAAACAATATACTCCCAATTTAGTTTCTTCTATGAGGGAAGAATTATCATGTTTATATGTTTTGGTACCATACTCATCTAGTAAAATATCAGAAATTTCGTCAAGATTTGAGGATTACCCATCTTCTATAACATGTTATTCTTGATCATTAGTACTGCAATTTAGATTACAGGTTGATTCCGCATATGGCTCAATATGAAACTTAGAAAATGGTTGGGTTCTAATGGTTACCTTTTATCCATATCTTGATCTAAATACCAAGAAGAACTAATTAGTTGAGAGATATCCTCTTATCTTGGTTGTGAAATCCCTTGAAAGATAGATACTAAAGTGGGTAGGAAAATCAACAACCACTATATCTTGAAGAATTGAGAAGCTAAGACAATCATGCAAGAAAATTTTCAATAATTTGATGAGTTCCACTAACTTAGTTGGTGTCCCACAAATTAATAACACTCCATTGATATATGTTTCATATTTTAAACCTAGTTTATCTTCCATAATATTTGGCATCACTGAGGTACAAGCCCCACAATCCACTATGCAGTTGTGAACAAGCTTGTCTCCAATAATGAGAGTGAGGTAGAATGGTGGAGGCTATTCAAATTTTGAAGAGGGTTAAAATATATAAGGGGGATAATTAGTGATTGAAACATTAACATGGCTTGATGGTTTAGGACTAAGGTTAATTTGGGATAGTTTCTCTTGAATAAGCTCTTTATAATCGGGCATGTGAATCGCATCCCAAAGAGAGATACTAGTTTTATCATTATTCAAAGAATCAATACTATTAAAATTAGTAACACTCAATTCTTATTTCATTTTTGAAGGAAAATAAGTACCTTAAACTTGAGGCATTGGAACACATTGAGCCAATCTTCCTACATTTTGATTTGAAATAGGTGCAGAAGTTATAGGGGCTATCACATTTGAAGTCACACCTTGTTACCTTATAAGGGGATATTTGGACTTGTATGAACACCATGGTAATCTCCCAAGGTATTCATTTTTTCTCTAGTATAATTTTCAACTAAATTATTCTAATTGAGGATAAAATTACCCTCCACTAAAAAGTTTATCAAACTCACTCCTTGAGGTTTCTATCCTTCATTTACTTGCATGAGGTTCTCATCTTATATTCATGGATGAGGATTAAATCCTCTTTGAGAAACCAAATCTTGATCCCCACCTTCATTTTCATCCATGAACTATCCTTGCTTCTATTCTTCTCCTTGCACCAAGTTACTATGCATCAAGACCATGGATCTTATATTGGTACTAGAAGTTGGGTTATATACATTAGATGGCCTACTGAATTTAGTTTTTTTTGCCCTCTACCTTAACCATATTTATGAGGTAGGAAAATATTTAACTATTGATTATATGGGCAGGGGTTTTTATTAACTCCATTGTATAGATTTGGTTGCCTAACTTGAGCCTCTAGGGCTTTAAATCTTGCCTCCCAATCAATAGTATCTTCTACCTTCTTAGGGGAAATTATTGATTCAAAGGTTAATTTAGAAAAGGTCCTAAATCAGATAAAAACTTGAAGCATTGTATAGTGCCCATTTATACCTTTCTAATAGTATGTATAACTTCATAAATAGAGCTTGTATGCTCTTAGTATAGCTAGTCAAAGTTCTAGTCAAAGTAAGTCAACAAGTGGTCAAATCTGGTCAAACTAAAAAAAATGATCAGAATTTAATGTTTCCAAATCATCTCCATGGTGTAGATCTCATTTCAAGCTTTCAACCACATTTTATGGTTCAAAAAATGGAGTTTATATGTGTAAGTTATGACCAATCAAAGTTATGGTCAAACCTGATGATATGAAAATATGATTTGACCCAAGCATTTAATATTTGGGGATAAACATATTCCATCATAAATTTTGGAATAATTATTACCACATATTTGTAAATGTGATGGATAATTTAAAATCCCATAAAAATTAGGTATGGGATAATTATGAAATTTATCAAAATAAGATTATGGATAATCATCTCGATCTTAAAAAGTGGACTAATAACAAGTATATAAAGGGGTCAAAGGTTCATTTTAATTCATTTAAAAAAAGTTTCAAATCTCTCATCTAAAGCCAAGAGCTGAGAGTTGAGAGCAAGAGCTAAAGAGTTGAGAGCTAGATTTCAGAGCCAAGAGCTGAGAGCTAAGAGCCAAGAGCCTAAGATCCAAGAGTTGAGAGCTAGAGCCAAGATCCAAGATTTGAAGAGCTAAGAGCTAGAGCCAAGAGCCAAAGCCAGAGCTAGTAGCCATAAAGTTAGAGCTAGAGGTCATTATAATATTATTTTGTAGATCAAGATTAGATACTAGGGATAACTGATGTACAGAGTGTTTTTTACATTAATAATTGATCAGTTCCACCTTTGAACATGACTCAAAGATGTAACCTGAGTAGCAGGTGAACTTTGTTATCAACCTAGTTATCATGAGTTGACTTTTATGCTTTTTTTTGCATTTGATTAATTAATTAATCATTTTAAATGTAAAATTTAATCACAATGGAAATTAATGAATATTTTTAAATACTCTAAGTTTTGAGATAAAAACATTTTTAAAGGTTAAATTATGATTCATTTTCTTTAAATATTTTGAGAAGTTAAATATTGAACAAAAGTATCCAAGGTAAACTTTTTGCATGGAAATAAGTACCAATTTATGGATTAGGTTTGGTATCAAAGTGGTTAGTGTGATGGACTAACTTCTATGTAGACATTTCTTTGATACATCAAGTTTGGTCTCAGAGCTAAGTTCACGAGTGAATTTTTAATTTTATTATTTTAGCAAAACTCAGCTATTGTAGAATAATAGATCCAATGCTAGCTCAGGTTTAGCATTGCTAAATACTATTGTCATTATATTGATGAAATACTTGAAATTTAAATAACCATGACATAAAGATATAAAACAAAGATAGGGGTTATAGATTAAGAAGTTCTAACAAAGCATTAATGCTCTACAAGTAGAACTACAGGAAGAACATCATCAAAAGAAGAAAATGCAAGTAAAGTCAAAATTCTATGGCTAATGCTCCAAATAAGGTCATATTATGGATCAATGATATAATATACACATTCACAAAGATATAGATTGATACTTGTAGAGATGCAAAGCAAAGGGGAAAACACCTATTAGAGAATCTATGAAGCCTAATTCTCCTAGGTAACAAGTAGCAAATAAAGGATTCCTCCAAGAGCATTTGCCAAGTTAGATACCAAATATTATGTTGCATTCAAAAAAGAAAGAAATGAAATCAATTCTTTAGATTATATTAATAATGTTAGGGATACTTTGTGTTATAGCTCTATACATTCATCAAGTAATTATGTTGATACATTTGAGAAGCACATAAGGGGAAAGGTTTTAACCTACTAGCCAAGATGGGATTTAATGGAAAGGGTCTTGACATTAATGGTTAAGGAATTGACCAACCTATCCAAGTTGTGAGGAGACCACTCCATTCGGGATTAGGATATGCAGATGAAGGACAATATTTCCAAGAAGCTGAGCTAAAGAGTTACTCAAGCAACAAGTCAAAACACCTTAAAGAATTAAAGGAAGCATTATCAAATGATGATGCAGTTAAATCTAATGAGACATCTCTAGATGACTTATCAAGGTATGAAAATAATAAATACTTGAATATATCTTATAATTATACCTCAAAAATCACTAGAAAGATGATTAAGAGACATGTCAAGAAGAATATTGACAAAAAAAATTTACCCAAAGAAGACATGAAATTGGTTTCTTACTTCAATACTAAGGGGAAAATGTTGAAAGAAGATAAGCAAAGTTATCCAAAACCTTAGGAAAAGGTTTTAACTACATCTTCAGTCAAGTAGAAGATAGAACCTCATCAAGTAGAACCTAAGACAACAATAATCAGGGAGATGACAATCAAGGACAAGGTGACAATGCATAATTTATCACCCTAGAGAGGTAAACAACCTTTATTCAAAAGAATAATAGTTAAGAATTCTAGGATAGATGTTATCTTTGATAAAAATGATCAAAATAATATGATATCTAAAGATGTAGAAATATTAGGTTTGAAAACTAAACCACATTTCAAACCATATTTATTAGATAAGATAGATGATGGTAGTAGCATATATGTAAGTAAAACATGTAAACCAGGGTTTATAATTACCTCCAACTTCCTAGATGAAGTTGAATTAGATGTGGTTTCACTTCAATTTAGTGGCACTATCTTAGGAGAACCATATTTGTCTCTGAGAAAGGCAACTTTTTTCAAGAATGAAAATTAGTATAAAATTTTAAAAGATGGGATAGAATATTTTGTACTAGCACATTGACAATAACCATTATAAGAAAATAGTGCCTTTAGTGTTATTTTACTCATATATGTTTTAGATAGGAACACTACATAGCAACATTAAAATGCCATCATGAGAAGCATCAAGAATGAGTTGGAAGATAGGTTGTATATTTTAATCTATATGTTTTAGTATGTGCCAATATGTACGCATGTTTATAAGACCTATATATAGGAATTATTTATAAATACATAAAGACCCAAGTATGGGCAATGTTTATAATCATTATGTACAATTATAGTGTTTGTAAAGACCCAAGAAGGGTGACATTTGTAAATTATGTTTCTATGTAAGACCCTAAGAGGGTAATTGTAAAATGGTGATTGTTATAACTCTAGGTGAAATGCAACATTTTCATAGTTCTAGATCTGAAGACCTAATGAAATATATTCAATGATCATCAGAGGTAGAAACATGAAAATATCCTCACATGGAGTACCAAGTCTAGAAATATATTTTTGAGGACAAAAATCCTTCTTAATGGGGAGGATTGATCTAGAGGTAAATTTGGAAAAGGTCTCAAATCAGAGCAAAACCTACACCATTATGCAGGGCCCATTGAGACCTTTCTAATAGTATGTAGAAATTAGAAAGTAGAGATCATATGTTCCTATTGTAGATGGTCAAATTTCTAATCAAAAAGTGGTCAAATATGGTCAAAATTCAAAAATTTACCAATATGTAATGTTTCCAAATCCATTTCATGGTGTATAGCTCATCACAAGCTTTATGGCATATTTTATGGTTCAAAAAATGGAGTTTGTATGTGTAAGTTATGACCAGTCAAAGTTATGGTCAAACCTAATGATGTGGCCATAAAGTGATATGGAAATATGACTCTGCCCAAGTATTTAATATTTTAGAATAAACATATTCCATCATAAATTGGAGAATAATTATCACCCTATGTTTCGAAATGTGATGGATAATTTAAAATCCCTTAAAAATTAGGTATGGGATAATTATGAAATTTATTAAAATAAGATTGTGGATAATCATCCCAATCAGAAGAAGTGGACCCATAAAAATTATATAAAGGGGTCATAGGTTCATTTTAATTTATTAAAAAATTCAAACCTCTCATCTAGAGGTAAGAGCCTAAGAGCTGAAGAGCTAAGAGCCAAGAGCCAAAAACCAGAGTCAAGAGCCAAGAGCTAGACCTAAGAGCCAAGAGATAAAGAGCCAAGATCCAGAGCTGAGAGCCAAGTCCCAAAGAGTCGAGAGCTAAGATCCAGAGCTAGAGCTAGAGCTAGTTACCATAAATCCAGAGCCAAAGTTCATCAAAATATTCTTTTATAGATTGAGATCCCATACTAGGGATAGCTAATGTAAAAAGTGATTTTTACATCAATAATCAAATAGTTCCACCTTTGATTAGGACCCAGAGATGTAGCCAAAATAGTGGGTGAACTCCATTATCAACCTAGTAGTCATGAGTTAACTTTTGTGCTTTCTTTTATATATTTTATTAATTAATTAATCATTTTGAATGTAAAAGTTAGTCATAATGATAATTAATAGAGATTTTTAAATACTTCAGGTTTTGAGATAAACACATTTTTAAAGGTCAAATTTTGAATCATTTCCTTTGAGTATTTTCAAAAAATTAAATATTGAACAAAAGTATCCACGGTAAACTTTTTGTATGGAAATGAGTGCCAGTTTATAGATCATTTATAGACTTGGTATTTACACTTGGGACTTGAGAAACACTTGGAGTATCAGTAGACATATTAGGAATCAAAGGCATAGAAAAATTTGGAGGTAATTTTCTAGATTGTATTAGGCCATTCTCATCTCTAATGGCAAGGTCATAGCTTTAGGTAAGGTGTAACCACCCATGTACTATAACATGATGGATATGTCAATACCAATAGCCCTTACTTATGTAGGGAGCACAAAGCTTGTTGGGGGTCTCATGGGAGGAGGCATCTAATGATAAAGTCTTTGAAATATCTCATTAAATTCATGCATAGTCTACTTGGGGGTTCTTTGAATTACATTAAGCTAGTGAATGAATGATGTGTGATATCTTTTTTCTTCAAACCTTGAGGTTATAAACTCTCTAAAATCATCCAAAATGGTGATACACCCTCCAAGTAATCTCGTATACCAATCAAGTGATTTCCCTATAAGGAACATGGAAATAATTATAATGGTAATGTTAACCTTAGTAACATTATGAAAGTTGCTTTCTTAACCACTCCCATCTGGGCAAGACTTCTTGGTCTCCCTTTAAAATTTTGGCATGAGGACATTTTTAAAGGAATTGCCAGTTCTTTTGGTGAACTTGTGGCACTAGATAATGCTATGGCTTCTAGAACTAAACTTTAAAGTGATGGAGTTTATGTTAAAGTGGTAGATCTGAATCATCTCCCAGAAAAGGTCAAATTAATATCCATGTTTGGTAAGAAAACTCAAGCATTTTTTTTTGAAGATTTGTCCAATTCATGCTATGCTCATAAGAAACAGGGGCATTTGGTTAAGAATTGTCCTTTTAGAAGTAAAAATCATCTAAGAAATGTTTTGGATGTGAAAGAAGCTAAGGTCCAGCAAAAGAAAATATGGAAAATCAAGGAAGATCATAGGCAGGAGCAAAAGAATAATGAAGATCCAAAAGTCCTATATGAAAAAATAGACAAAGATTATTCTATTGAGGACTCTAATGCTTTATATATAGAAGGGGATAAAGAGCTTTCTTTAAAGATAGTAAACTCTCAGAAAGAAGGACATGATTTGCAAACAGAGATCATAAAATCTGAAGAAATAAAAAAGGATCTGACAGATCTATCAAAACAAATTGTTGTCTATCAAAGTATAAAATATCGATGCAGAGATGAAGACAAAAATGTGTTAGAGGAAGGTGAATTTATGCCTAAAGATGGAAATAAATCAGAGGAGGGAGAGCTTCTTTCTTCTCAACCTAGGAAGAGACAGGTGTTATCTAAGGATGATAATGATTTTCCTTTGGATGAGCTTTCCCCTAGAGAAGATGGGAGAGAGATTGGAGAAAACTCAAAGCATAAACTAAACCAAAGGAAAAGAGTTGAAAAAAAGAACAATACTAAGGGAGTAGAAACTAGAAGTAACAAATTAGATCAGCAAACAAAGACAAAATCTATTGCTTCTACTCCAAAAAAATCTGGAAAAGGAACTGAACAACACTCTAAGGTGAAACCAGATGTTGGCTCCCTAGAAAAACTTGGAAGAAGATCCATAAAGAAAACTAGAGAGTTAAAAAGTATTCAAAATATTGCTGATGGTAGGCAGGCAACTATTCTGGATTTTGCCCCTAAAAAATAGATATGAAAATCATAAGTTGGAATATTAGGGGGTTGAATAGTATTCATAAAATGGATATTGTTAGGAATTTTGTTAGAGAAAAAAAGCATAATTTTCTCATGCTCCAAGAAACCAAAATGAATAAAGAGAAAGCATAATAGATTAAAGATTTTAAAAATTATTCTATAAATGCCAGTATTTTAGAAGGTGCATTAGGGGGAACTCTGATATTATGGAAGAAGAATTATTATTCTATAACTATTACGATGGCTAGTAAATATCTCATGATTGTAAAAATTACCAATGTGGATCAGAAGGAGGGTTGGTATATTTTAAATATTTATGATCCTAATATTAAGAATATAAGGAAAAAGGTAGGGGAGTCTATTTCCAGTTTTAAAAGTACGAACTATTTTGGATGATGGATTATAATGGGTGACTTTAATGTGCCTCTCTATGATCATGAGAAAATGGGAGGTAATGCTACCCAGATGGAAGGGAGATTAGACTTACTAGAGTTTATAAATAAAGAGGGACTAATGGATATGGAACTCCAAGGAATTTAGTTTACTTGGAGTAATAAGAGAGTAGGTAATGATTGTATTTAGGCTAGGCTTGATCGTGCCCTTATTTCTCTTGAATGGACAAAAGAATTCATCTGCAAGTTGGAAGCATGCTAAAAAATTGGATCAAATCATTTTCCTCTCATCTTCATTGCTACCAAAATTAATTCTAAGAAGAATTTTCCTTTTAGATTGAGAAGATGTGGATGCAACACCCATAGTTTGAAAGTAAATTGGAAGAATGGTGGAATATTGATATTGAGGGTACAACACTCTTTAGAGTTGTGTCTAAGCTCAAAAATGTTAAAAGGGAAATTAAAAAATGGAATAAGAATAGCTTTCGAAACATCTTTGAGAATAAAATTTCCATCAAGGAGGAAATTCTTAAAACACAGGAAAAAATTTAGAAGGAAGGACATACTCCTGATCTCCTTATTGAAGAAAATGAAAAGTTCGCTCAATATCATGATATCATCACTAAAGAAGAAATCTATTGGAGACAAAGATCTAGGTTGTTATGGTTGAGAGAAGGAGATAAAAACACAAAAAAATTCCATCTATCCACTCTAAAGCATAGAGCTAAAATTCACATATCACACCTAAAAAAGGGAGATTTGAAGATTATAGAGGAAAAGGATATAAAGGAGGAAATGGAGTCCTTTTTATCATCCTTGATGAAGGCTGATTCTAATATCAATTTGGATAGTCAATCTGAAATCCTAAGAGTGATTCCTCTATTGGTTTTAAAGGAATAGAATAAAATTTTAAGCTTAATTCCTAAGGATAAGGAAATCTTCAAAGCTATTTGCTCTCTAGGAGGAGTTAAAGCTCCAGGACCTGATGGTTTCCCCATGTTTTTCTTTTAAAAACTTTAGAAATTTGTTTGTAAAGATGTTAGTGATGCTATGAAGGAATTTTATGGAGCAAAAAAGATGCTTAAGGAAGTTAACTCTACCTTTTTATGTTCGATTCCCAAGAAAATTGGTGTTGATTCTCCTGATTAGTTTAGATCGATCAGCCTCTGTAATTCTTTCTATAAAATTATTTCCAAAGTTCTTACTTCCAAACTTATTCAAGTGATTCCTTTAATAATTACTGATCAGCAAAATGGATTTATCCCAGGTAGACAAATTCTCAGCTCTATTATAACTGCTCATGAGAATATTCACTCATTGTCATGTTCTAATAATCAGGTGTTCATTATGAAAGTTGACATTGCTAAAGCCTATGATAGGGTAGATTGGTTATTCCTTTCAAATAGTCTATTAGCTTTTGGCTTTGACAAAAAGGTGGTTGGTATTATTTACCAGTTGATTTCTACTTCCTCTATTGCTATTTTGGTAAATGGAAGCTCATCCCATTTCTTTAATCCGTCTCGGGGATTGAGACAAGGTGACCCTTTATCCCCCATCTTTTTTGTAATTATGGCTGATTGTTTGGGGAGATATACTGGGGATTTAGTCCATAAAGGTTTATTTAAGGGTTTAAAACCTTCTTCCCATCTTCTAATTTGTTCTCATGGACAATTTGTTGATGATACCATCTTTATGATGAAAGCTGAAGTCAAGGAAGCAAGAAATTTTAAGCAAGCCATTAAATTATATTCTTTTGCCTCTGGTCAATACACCCCTATCCATAGGCAAAATAAAATTATGAAAATTCTTGAATGTTCTATAGGATCTCTCCCCTCTTCTTACTTGGGTCTTCCTCTTGGTCTGAAAGTCCCTGACGCCTTTTGGGAGGACCTTATTAACAAGTTTTGCAAGAAACTTGCGGGATGGAAAGGAAACCTTTTAAGTCAGGTAGGAAAGTTAACTCTTCTCAAAACTTGTCTTCAAATCTTACCTACTTATGCATTAAGTCTTTTTAGAATTCCTACTAAATTTGTAGAGTCTATTGAAAAAATTCAAAGAAATTTCCTATGGACTGGTACTGACGAAAAAAGGAGAATGCCTTTAATTGCTTGGGACAATGTTTACAAACCTTTCAGGGAAGGGGGATTAGGAATTAGGAAAATCATAAGTATGAATAAAGCTCTTTGAGCCAAACTAGGATGGAGAGTTTACCATGAAAACAAAGAGTGGAGTACTATATCAAAACATAAGTACCTCTTCAATGCTAAACCCCTTTTTGATTTCTTTTCTTATCCTAATGTAATTCATCCCTCTTCCATATGGGGGGTTGTTCAAGGGACCAAAAAAACTTTAGATAAAGGATGTTCTTGGAATGTTGGTAATGGACTTAAAGTGAAATTTTGGGATGATGTCTGGTTAAAGGATTATCCTTTGATGGAAGATTTTCAAGATAAGGATTTAGTTGATCAATGTAAGCAGAGATATGGTATACTAGTTAGTCAATAATGGCGGAATGACTCCTGGGTGAATTTAACTAATGTTAATCAAGGCTTCAGCAACATCCAATTATCTCTCAATGATGTATCTCTTTATCCCTATTTGGAGGATAAGATTATTTGGCATGATGATCCAAGTGGACAATTTAAAGTCTCTACTATCTTTACTTTAAAGGAAAAGAGTAATCAACCTTTGTGGTCTCAAGCATGGATGAAGGGGCTCATCCCTAAAATTAATATCTTCTTCTGGACTCTACTTCAAAATAAAATCTTGACCCTTGACAATTTGTAGAAAAGAGGAATAAATGTGGTTAACAGGTGTATTTTATGCAAAAATGGATTTGAAGATAGAGACCATATGTTTTTGAACTATTCCTACACTCAGCAAGTTTGGACTAAGATCCTTAATTTTTGGGGTATAACATGGGTACATCAAAAAAGTGTGGATCTATCTTTTAAAAGCTAGTGTTGTCCCTCTAAGAATCTTGATGCTCATTTTTTCTGGAAACCAACACTTCCTCATATATGGTGGGGTATATGGAAAGAAAGAAACAATAGAATATTTAGAAGTAAAGAACTTCCAGGATGGGTGCTTGGTCAGAATATTATTAGAGCTATTAAGGAGAATTTTAAATCATAGAGGGATACTGATCAAACCTTTCAATTTGATAACCCCTTATGATCTGAAAGGCCTAACTTGAAAATTGATAATCCAAGATTGATTGTAAAATGGAGTGTCCCTCCTACTAGATGGATCAAAGGAAATTTTGATGGAGCAGCTAAAGGGAATTTGGGAAGAGCGGGATGTGGAGGAGTATTGAGAAATCATGTGGGAAATGTAATTGATGCTATTTTTATCCCAATTGGTAAGTTGAATAGTCATATTTCTGAAGCTACTACAGCCCTCTACACCATTAAACTAGTTGTTGAGTTGGGATGTTCCAAATTATGGTTGGAAGGTTATTCTTTGAATATTGTAAACATCCTAAATAAAAAAAACTCAATTTCATGGTCTATTGAGGCTATTGTGATGGAAATTAAAGCTTTAATTCTAAAGATTGAAAAAGTGGCCATATCCCATACATATTGAGAAGCCAATGGGGTTGTTGACTGGATAGCTAATCATGCTGTTCAAATGGGGCAAAAGGTGAGATGGCATGATGCATTAAATAAGCACATTGATCTCAAAGTGCTTATTAATTATGATGACATTCATTCTAAAGAGGGAAAGACCTGCTTGGATTAGTAATTTAATGATTCAGTGGAGTGGCCTAATGGTGGATAGATTACCTTCACTAAACAAGAACATTCATGAGAATGTAATGTGGATTTCACATGTGTCAGCATATAGGCGATTTCCATTTCATGTAAAGAACAATTGGGTCTATTTTTTTGCCTTCACTGTGTTGGTGTTGTTAGAATATTATTTGTTCTGCAATATGAAGGGTGAACCATGGAAGTAAGAGCCAAAAAATTATGAGGACTGGAAGGATAGATAGGATGTATGGAAGATTCTTCAAAAAGGGAAAGTGGTAAGTTATCTGGAGCGATTACATGGATCTAAACCCCACATTATGATGACATTATTCAAAAATTGGGTTGATGACAGAGTAACTCTCCATGGTGTTACTGTGAAGCTTACTGAGGATTTCATTGCTAAGGTTACAGGGCTTCCCATGGGTGGTATAAAATTCTCTAAGCAGACCAGTATCTCCAATGTAACATACAAATTTTTTTTGAAGACGGATGCAGAGGAGAAGCAATTGGAAAAGACTGGAGATTTCTTCAATTTGGAGTAGATAAAAGGAATTTGGAGAGATGTATTATGCTGTATCATGAGTACTTTATCCTAGATGGTAGGAGAAAAAGAGTTCATAAATTTCATTTTGCCTTTCTTAATCATTTTAGGCATAAAGATAGAATTTCCTTCAAAGTTCGTTTGCCCATAAAAAGAATGAATCTCGCCCTATTTTATATGGACTGATTCTTATCATAGAGGGCTTTTGCAAAAACAATGCCATAGCTTCGACTCCTTATTCTGACAAATATAAGGATTCACAGTGTAAAAAGAATGAAAAAGTTAAGGGGAAAGAAAAAGTAAAATCAAAACCCTCTAGTTTTAAAAAACAAAATGTTGAAGAGGAATATGAGTGGGAAAGCACAAAAACTTCTGAGAAGAATGTTTTGGAGGAAGAGGAAGGGATGAAAACTAGGGATTTTAGTTCAAATTTGGAAGGTTATTACGAAAATGAAGAAAAAAGTGAGAAAGAAAATGAAGGGGATAAAACTGAGGGCAATACAAAACAAAATAATTCTAATCATGAGGATAACCAGACTATGTTGGGGGGAAGTGTTAAAGACACAAATATTTTACTTGATGATCCAACTTTGATAAGAGAAAAGGAACATATGGTTCTGGTTTCCAATCATGCTATAGAGATTAGGGAACAAGAAAAGGATGATCCTATCCAACATGAAGACCTTGCAGAGACAAAAGAGGAGAAAATGATGGAAAGGGAGGATCAGATTGAAAAGGATGAGTCCTCTACACAGGAGAATGTAGATGATAGTTGTGATGCTTGACAGAGGGACACTAAGCTTTCTTTCATGAATTCAACCAAATTCAAAGCTGATGATATTCTCCAAGTTGATTCGTGGATGTATAAGAAAATAATTGACCTAAAGAAGAAAGTAGAAATAATGCAACATAACCAAGAAGCTGATAGGATCAAAATCAATAATTTGGAGATGCAAATGAGAGATATTCCAATTAAACTTAAGGATTATGAGAATAATCTGAGAAGGCTATTCAAGGAAAGTAGAATGAAAATGGATGAGGTTACTTCAAGCATATGTGCGGCTATAGCTAACCTTGGAAAATGAGCTAATGAAGAAATAAAATATTTGGAAGGGCTAAGTAAGAGGACCAGGTAGAGCTCGAGGAAGAAAGCCCTATAAGAAGCTGCCACTTTAGTTACAATATCCATACAGGATACTACAATGATTGGAAATGAGGCTGTGAAGATGATCCTGAAATTAGAAGACTAGAGTCTTCTTTGATGCTATTGTTTTTGTTTTGGTCCCTTTTGCTAGATGTTATAATTGGTTCTAAAATTTGGTTCTTAGTTTTAGTACTTATTTTGAGTTTCTAGGTCTCTGTAAAACTTGTAAACTTTTTTATGTTTTGGTCTGTGGTTTTAGGTCCATGTAAAACTTGATTTTGATGCTGATTTTCAATAAGTGTTACAAATTCTCTTCCTATTGGGTGTTATTGCTTCATCTTTCTTTCTCTGTTAAAGGGTTTTAGGGTCCCTTCAAAACTTGCTTTTACCTTAATCTAAAACATTATGAAAGTTGCATAAATTTGAGATGTCCTTAATATTCTCACTAGGGGTGACATGTACTTCACCATTGAAAGTGGGAAAAATTTAGCTAGCATTAGGGGGTACACCATCATATTCATTGAGGTGTATGGTATTTTTAGTGTTAAAGGCTAGGAAGGTTTGTTAACTAGCCATATTGTCCTCAAGTTCCTCTTTACTCTTTTGATCTTCTTGGCTTGAAAAGTATTATTGTTCTTTAAAGGTTAAGATAGGTTGGGGATGTTAAAATTCAAGAGGAAGTTTAGATTGAATAATTGGGTTTGTGGGATTGATACATCTACTAAAAATTGACATAGTAAGGACCTTGAAGCATGAACATAAGAAATGATAAAACAATGGTCTAATACTAGATATTACCTTTAATTGAGTCACCAAATGCTCAATAAAACACCCTATGCAGTTGTGATGTTGTCAAAACCAACATTCACCTTAATAAGATGTCTTTGAGACAATGGTCTCACTGGTAATGCCATAACTATTATCACCAAACATTACACTCTAAAGGAGGTTTTTCAAGCATACTCTAATATTTTAGCAACATTGGATTACCTCTAGACTTATGGATTACCTATAATAGAGGTAAACCTCTAGGTTTAAGGGTTATCTCCCTAAATTAATCTTTACTTGCTTATCACCTACACTACTTACTTTCTTTGGTGGAAAGAGAGAGAAATAAACATGAAAGTAAACTAATCTAATGAGGTGATAACTAGAAATATGTCCACTAAACTACCATACACTTTCACTAAGAAGCATGACTCACAACACTCGTCTCAAAATCTTGAATTTCTCTAACATTAGTGTTTCAAACATGGAGGTGAAATGCATTAAAATAATCAAGTTGAGTGAACTAGAGGTCAGATTGAAGGCACTAGGTATAATCCATTACACTTAAATATAGGTAAATACACTTGACTACACTTTATGTGACATGTTAGAGTGAGAACAACTTGCATCAAACATGGAAGAGAAAAGAGAAGGTAAGGATAAATAATAATCACTTGACCTTTCACTACACACCACTTCACAAACTTAGAAAATAATTTTATGATATTAAAAATATATTTAAAATCTTATTTCAAAGGAAAAATATATTATTAAACTAGCAAGGCTTCACCACACTAGGTGTGTATTTTCTTATAAAAGCCAAAATGGTTTGCATTTAGATTGTGTGAGGAGAGAGAGAGGAGTGGAGCTCAAGGGTCACAATAAAAAGTGTCAATTGATGAGGACTAGTTAAATTAAAATATAATGGAGTTTTAAATAGACCATGAAGGTCTTATTAAACAAGTGTCCATATGAACTATGACAAAGTCTCCAAAATTGACATAAAGGTCTTCAATTGCCTTCTTAAAAACTACCTTTATGATGCAACATCTTTTGAGTGATTGAGAATATACTATGGAGAATTGAAATATATGCATTATCTTAAGTAGGCTAGAAACATGCTATGACATTCATCAGATATGTCCCTAATTGATATCCTTCTTTTGGACACTTCTACTCACCATCTACAGTCATTCATTGGTCTTATAGGCCTCATAATTCACATTTTTCATCCAAGTGACTTTTAATTTCTAAAAAAAATCATATAATATGTGTTATTACAATTTTATAGAGTTTCTTTGCTTTCCACTCTATGAATTAGACCTTAAAAATATAGCAAATCATATTTCTCATCTTCTCATTAGCTAGTTAGTTACTCTTTTCATTGTCTATTTAGGACTATCTAAAATGAAATTTATAGAAGAGATGTGTTGTGATAAATTTACATAAAGAGTTATAAAAATTCCAAATTTACCTCCCCAAATTCTTCTTATCCCTTAGTTCCCTTTTACACCTACAAATAATCAAAAACCTACAAAAACCTTATTTTTACCTTATATATACAAGTAGGGTAGAGATCAATTAGATATAAAAGAGAATGAGAGGTTCTCATACAAGTTTCAAAAATTTATAAGGCTAAAATACCTCTATTTAATGCATCTTAAATGATATTTCCTTCATTGGGTCTTAGACAAGGGTTTCAGAAGGTTTTAGCATATTTTGGTTCTTAGGAATGATTCATAAAAAATAGACTTTAAATCTATGAAAACATTAAATTGAACAAAATATTAGGACATAATTAAAATAACCCTAGATCTTGGGTCACCATGAAATGTATCTATATAGGTGTGAGTGTTTGAAGTTGGCTTATCGAGGCCTTAAATGCATTCTAGACACCCCTATCATGGTTTTAGGCCATGATTGACCCCTCTGAGTAGTTTACTAGAAATTTATGGATCCAAATAGTATTATTATCTCACTTTAAGTTTTTCACATGGTTTATAATGGTCTTTTGGTCATATAAATATATACTATACCCTTGCAGGGCTTAGGTCTAGTTCTAGGCCTAATATGCCTAACTGTGTTCTAGTTGCTCATGACCACCCTATATAGTTTCTAGTGACTATGAGGTATTATCCAAAAAATTTCATACTAAAATAAACATTAAACATATTTCCTTAGTTTTCTAACACTCCTCATGTTATTCTCCTATCATCTACACACCAAGACTATAATTTCATTATGACTAGCAGTGCCCTCTATCTGAGACAAAATAAAGGGAATCTCCCCTATTTATTTGTATAAGATAAGTTCATATAGGGATATAATATGTATTTATGACCTTATATACAAAATATTATAGATATATTACCTTAAAAAATCCCCGAAACTCCTAATCCCTTAATACTGGCTCATAAGACTTGACTGTGAAGGGACTTTGTACTGACTATAGGTTGAAAGTTCAAAACTCAGTATCTATCATATTTACTTTCTATAATCATCACATGAGATGTATATTACAGTTTTAATAATGTTAATAAACATATTCAACCATCATACACTCATGTTAACCTTCCAAGCTCACATCTCTCCATTTGCATGAGTTACTCTGTCTATTGTAGCAGATTGTAGGTTTTTGTCTTAATAGAGAATGAGGTTTATTATAGGTGAAGGAACATGTTTTAAACAATAATATTATTTACATATGGAATTATTTAATTAATATCATATAATTTCATAGTTTATCATGTTCATATCATGCCTAAGGTCTATGCCAACCTCCAAACTGCCTACTCTAGTATATTACAAGTCTATAGTTAGACTGTAGGGACTCCTATAGGTGAAGGTGTGTGTTTGAAAACACATAGGATGTTACATCCTCATTATAAAATTAAATTATGAATATTCAATCATTTTTTTCTTATGTCCATTAGACAAGCATGTTTCCTTTACTATTATGAGCAACCTATGATTATGCTAGACTATGAGTTTCCACTCACACTTTTTCAAGTTTCCTATAGGTGTGCATTAGGGTATGAATATTTCTATTTTATATATTGATTATGTCTTGAATTTAATAATAATCTTAAATAGTCTTTTGGACTTCTCTTATTCTTAGATACCATATATCCATTCTACTATAGGTTATTATTGTGTTGTATTATCATTCTAGCTTCAAATACTGTAGATCTCAATGAATGTCTACAATGGGAATTTGCTTAAATTGGGAACCTACCTACATCACCTTATTTTGACCAAAAAACTAATTATTTTGTCAAAATATTGTCTTTATTCTTGGGTTGCATTATGGAAACACTCAAGCCTATCTAGGATTTAAGAAACTCTACTATGAGTAGACCAAGTATAAGAGCAAAATTATGATTCGAAGAAGTTAAGGTAAGATGTCCCAATTTCAACTCTACAAATTTGTGAGTAGGTTTATAGGTATATATACCACATGATTGATTTAAAACTATCACAATGACGTTTTCAATGATTCTAGACCTCAATTAAGGTTTCAAACAAGTTTAAACATCTTTATGTCAACTATGCTTAGACCATTAATGAAGCTACCTATAGTTACTACTATAGGATATAGACAGTGTGTCATGAATTAGTTATAAAACCAATATTAAACCTCTTTTTATAGTTCAAGCTGATTTTTAAAACTTTGAGAGTGTATTCAACATCTTTAAGTCTTCCTATCCCATTACCATGACTGATCAAAGCTCCTTTACACTTGATTGTAGATGACAATCACAAAGAAACATGATTATGTTTATCTATTAGTCTCTTCACTTCATGTAGAAAAATAATGAGACTCAAAAATCGAGTAATAACTTATCTGATTCTATGATATGTTTAAAAAACATATCACCTTTGATTGTAAGGGCCCTAAAGGAAGATAGTTTCAAATTTTGATGAAACACAGTTTACATATTTCAATGGAGTCACTACTAGAAAGAATGAGATTATTATGCCTTCATAATTTACACCACATGTTCAAACTAAGTTTAAAACATGTTGAGAAGTATGTTCATACTCTTTAATATCATGTACAATAACTAATTTGAAAATATCAATCTAGACAGAGGAGAAAAATGAAGTCCATAGGATGTGCAGGTAAAAAAGAGGAGCATACCTTATTAGAAATGGTTTATAGATCTTGGTACATAAAACCTGAAATTATTTCCATGAAATTTTAGTAGACAAAGAGTAATACCTCCCACCAAGTGCACTTGATCTAACTGAACTCTTCTTAGACATATTAAGCAGAGACTAGTTGACCATTTTTGCTTGTCTAGTAGAGTGATAGAATGGTTTTTTGCCATTTTAAAGTTTTTCAAATATTACAAAGCATGTAATTGAGTTTAAGGGACATAAATAATCACTTTATAAGTCTTCACATTTACCCAAATTACTATATAAGCTATACAACAATTAAAAACTACCTAAATTACCTGATCTTCTTACTTTCAATGTTGCACCTATAGTTTTTAGTCCAAGACTACTATATTTGACATGATTATAACATATAAGATGTTAGAGTACAATTGGACACACTTTTATTATTATGGAAACCTCACAAGTCTATTAAATGACTAAAAAGTGACCTTACATGACATAAAATGATGTTAGAGATTAATGACCAATATGATATAGGTTAAAGCACATTATAGATGACCTAATAAGACCATGGCACACATTTTACTCCCTATAATACACCCATAAAATGTTTTACTATATATGGGTTTGACAAAATTTGACTTGTGGTCAAATTAGTCAATAATATCTATTGTATAACAATTGCAAAAACATTTTTAGTGATATCCTCCTTGAGTTCCTATAAATCCCTACAACTCTTTTCTTCATGAGTTTGGGTCTTGGAAAAATTATAATATAGAGTATGTGATTTTATGGGTGTATTATTATAGTAGGTGGAATTTAGATGTCACATGACCTACTACCTTACAAATATCATAGAAATCTATTTTCATTTTTGGGTAATCATTCCTATGATGCCCTTCTATATCACATTTTATGCACCATAAACCCAATTTAGGTTTATTATCATTATGCATCTGGTCCAATTTTTTCAAGAATGCATATATCTTTGCTTGAATTTTATTATTACTAATAGGAGCATCTCCATAATATTCAATCTACCCTACCTGAATTAATGTTGTTCTAACATCAACCTTAATATCAAATTGATATTGGGAAATAACAAATCTTATCCTTGATCACATTACTTCTACAAACCAAATATCTTTGTCTTTATCTTACAAAATGAAATCTACCTTATGAATGACATTTGAGAATTTATGATCATACTCCCAAACTAATTCTCCACTTCTCTGCCTTACCTAATTAAGATCTTGAATTATTTGACTTGAACATTTATTCATTTGAATTATGTGATTAATATGTTATTAACCTATTTTAAATATGGTAAATATACTATTTATATATGAATTTAATTGCTCAACCCATTAGAGATCCAAAAATATCACACTTTTTCACATCTTTTGAGGTCACTCCCTTTACCTACCACGTCATATCATAGGTGAGAAAGTATTGTCTAGGGTTAGAGGAGCCATCATATGGTGCCATAGCAACAAAAACTCTTATGTTCATCACCATATTTTGAATTATTTTAACTAGTATAGCTAAAATTGTTCCTTCTATGATTTATCATTACTTCTTCTAAATATTCCTCCTTCTCTAGTCCAAATATTATCCTCTTTTGTAACTATATTCTACCACTACTTCCTATTTTCTCTACTTATACTCTACCTTTCTCTTTATCATCACTCATTTCCATGTCTCATTATCTATCTCCTTTGCTCTTGGGATTTCTCTCTCTTTTCATCATTTCTCTGTTCCTCTTCTACATTCTCTTCATCTTCTACTCTACTCCTAATCCTACTCCTACTCCTACTCATAATTACACTAGGATCATCCCTTGTATTCCACATTCTCTATTATCATAATTCCATTTCCAAAACCATAATCTTATTCTCACTTTGTGTTTGTGCATTGATCATATTTTAGGTTTAGGTTTAAATTCATATTATTCTACTCAGCTCTTCATCATCTACTTCTACATCAGACAAAACACCATTACACCCTAAGAGATGTTGGAAACAAGATGATTGAGAGGGGGATGAATCAATATTCAAAACTTTACATTCAATTTCACTTAACTATGTATGATCCATTCTAACATGCATGTACATATTAGCAATCATAAGCATTAAATAATAAGAACATGAAACACATGAACACAACATACACATGGGAAACCACTAGGGGTAAAAAATAAACTAATGAAGTAAATGGACTACAGTCCTATGAGATAAACATCAATATTAAGTTGAACACCCACTCAACTTGAAACACCAACCCAAATATTTCAAGAACTAACTTGACATAGTATTTATCTAAGCACCAACCTATCAAGGATCACCAACCCCTAATTTACCAAGCTCTCACTTGGATTTAGCAAGCACCAACTTACAAGGAGGCACCAACCCCCTAGATAACTCATCACTAACTCAACCCCCTAATTATTTTATCACGTTCATAAACCCTTATTATTTATAAATAATATGATCTTATCTTTTGGGTCATAAATCACTTCAATCCCTCTCAAACTAATCTTCAGCTTTCTTTTCTCACTTTAGTCCCTCTCAAACTAACCTGCTACCTTCTTCACTCAACAAGCCCTCTTTATGGCTTGATTCAGTATTCTGACCTTGATCCTCAATTGTATAACCTCTATTAGATATTCATAACAATTATTTTATGGTCTTCATGACCTCTTTATTCTCACAAATGATTTATATCATTTGTTTATCCACTTCTGCTATCCCTATTTAAGCATACATAAAATAGGCCTAACTATCTTGCTTTTATATAAGTCACTTGATCATATCCTTCTAGGTTAGATACATATTAAAATCACTTAGCTTGGCCATAAATAGTTCTTATAATATTAAAATGACATGATTTAATCATGAATCAATCACTACAATAGGTTAGTGATACATTATTTAGTCCTTACTCCTCTTTTAGGCTTATGGAGACCTAAAAAGGTCTTCTTAAAAATACAATACCCTTTTATCTTTTTAGAGCACACCCAAAAACCCCAAATGGAAGGAATAAGTTAAAATACACTCCAATATACCTTATGAAACTTTAATATAGGTCCATACCACCTTTTAGGTCCAACTATCACTTGAACCCTTCTTTAGATCACTGATTATAAAAGGTCAGTGCATATACAAAAACTTTGTCTTAAATAACTGAGGCATATGACCAATTTTTCCAAACAAAAATTGAAAAAAATTACATATTTATAAACCTTATGACCTTAGGATCATCAAAAACTTCATCTGAGTCTTCAACTCTAGGTAAATAGGCTCAAATACTTCTCTATAAGATGTTCACCTGGAACTACCAACTGAATCCAAAATGCAGTCAAGGAAACACAAACATCTAACTCATGACTAAATATATTAAATATATTTAAATTCATGAATAGGATATTATAAAATCCTTAAGAAAACCTCAATCAATTAGATCATGAGATCTAATGAAAACTATTAGTCTAATAGACCAATCTTTTGACTTTCTCTCTCACAGACTCTGCATAGTTAGATAAGCCAATTTGGCTTCAATGTTATAACCTCTTATAATAACTTCCAAGATTATATAAATCATGGATAGATCATTAAAATACCCAAAAATATCATCATGCACTTGAATACATTAATCTGTCATGAAAACACATCAAAAATAATATTTTCACATCTATCTAATTTCTTTACTATCTACACCGTTAGGTCTATTCAATGATTGGCCAACCTGGATCACCAACTTTTCACACCTAAGATCTAGAATATTTCCATAAATATTCATGAAAAATAACTACAAGTCTCATAGTTTGATCTTCATCCACTTATAAAATTTTACTTAATCAACACTATCTACTATAGTAAATCGTTAAAAGATAAGCACTTTTATGTAAGGTCATCTTACTCACTTAAAAAAATCATACTTCCTAGGAGAGTTCAATTCAACCTCCAATCACTTTTTTGACCATATCAAACTATTCTAAGCTCTTTATAATAATATCTTCAATATCAGCTCACTATTAGGATTTTTTGAGGGTTTAGACCATCTTCCAGTCTTAACGATCATTCATAAAACTTATATACTCTTTCTAGAAACCAATGATTAAAAATTTGAGATATAACCTTTCCTCATCTACCATGAATAGCTTAGGTTCTCATGTATAAGTTTCACATCCCATTGAGCATTGAGAAAACCTTCTCGGGTAGATAGCTTTTCATTTTGTGCACTTAAGAAACATTGAAATAATTTTCAAGCCTTTTATTGAAAACCTTTATCTAAAACTTCATGCACATACTTAGCACAACTTGAATCACTTATATCAATGTTCACCTACTCACTCATGCCATGAAAATTGATCCAGTTATCTCATCTGGCTACCACCTGTCTTCTTGTTTTCTAATTCTTGACCTTTGAGTCTTATTATGTCTTGAATCTAACCTTCTATCTAATTTGTAGTGTTTACCTTAAAACTCTCCTATGTTTCAACTCCTCTTGTGTATTCTCAATAAATCTCATACACTCAATCTTCTTCAAAGCTACTTACAGATCTTTGAATCTCAATTAGGATCTTCATAACATCTTCAAAGTTATATATAAATATCCTTAGAGATAACATTTTAATCAATTAGAGTGTCCTTAACACCTTAGATATAACCTAAAACAATCTCTCTCATGCTCAAATACTATCAGGTATTCTTTAGAGCATTCTCTTTGGAGCATTCTCATCTTTGTATCTTATTTGAAGCATCTTCAGAATTATTTCCATAGATCTTCAGAGCATACTCCTTTAATTCTCACACATATCATCATGCCTCCTAAAAATACCATCTCATATGGTCTATACAAAACATTACAAGATGTTTTACACTTGTTGTACTGACTTTTACTCACTCATGCTAATTGTTAATGATTACACTCAAGTTGTCATCATAACATTATTCAAATAGTATTGTCTAGTCATAACAACAATACTCATTATGCTAAAAATAGGACTCATTCATGTTCATACCTTAAAGATCACTTTTTAAGGAATTTTCACAAAAAACATTTGACATCAAATGAAATTAGATTGACATCAATGAAAGAACTATTCATCTTTAAAATAACCTTTGACATCAATGGTAACATTAAACATCAAAGATTAACACTTAATGATAATGCTCACCAAACACTTCCTTAATCAATGAAAAGGTTCAAAAATTTCCCCCTTTATCATTTATGGTAAACATACTCAAAAAAATGTATCAACCACTCTTGATGGCAATCATCTCTTAGACTTGGTTCTTGTCTTTTCTCATCCTTCCTAATATTTATTATCTTTTTCCTTTTCTTGACTTTTCTATTCTTTGGGTTATGCTCCCCTTTTCTTTCCTTTTCTAATATTTATCCCCTTTCTAAATTTATTTTATCTTTATCCCCCTTTGAGATTAATGACAAAGGTCTTCCATAATTATCATCTCTTTCAAAATGAAATTAAAATTAAAACGACCACTTTCAACACAGATCAAGCTCAATTAAAAAATTTGAGTACATCCCCCTCAAACCAAGCATTCACCATGCTTATATTATCAGTAGACATCAAGGATCATCTACAAATACTAAAAACATACACTTCTCCCTATAAATTGATATTATCTCTCAAAGACACAAGTTAACACATAGTCTTTAAAAACTATGAAACGACTTATGACAACCATTCTCAGAAACTTCTCAATCAGGTCACTCTCCCAAATGATTCATCAAAATCTCAACAAATAGAGTCTATTAAACATTTTAGACACAATCTCTCCTTATCTTCATGCATATTAAAAATATTTCACTTTCCTGATAAAGAAAATAGAGCTACCAAGATCCCCCTTAGACTAAGTATATCTTCTTTCAAAGAAATAGGAACTCAAGATCACATACCTTTCTTGACATGGCTGAAGAAGATAATAAACTCTTGATCATACACATGGTTATCCTATACTAGATACCAAATATATAAATAGGGACTAACCCTTTGTATTCATAGATCAAGTTCAACTAGTCATAACAAATAGATTTCAAAAGCTTACCTATTATATACCAATTGTCTACATTTTGTCTTCAGATCTTCTTTGACTGTAACCTCATGCTTCTAAAAATATAAGAATGTCTCTATAAATATTAATATAATGACCCCTTTTTTTATAAGGCACTAAAAAAATATGAACTTATGAGATTCCTAGATCTCCATATCTTTTTCACAAGACTGAATATTCTTCAACATTCTTCTTGATTTGATTGGCTCTATAGGCTTAACCTTTGACTTGACCTTTTCATCATCTACCTTGTCATCCTTCTTCTTTTATTTGATTATTTTATCAATAGATGTAGATAACAAGCTTTCTTAACATTCCTTCACTTTTTATTTATGCTCTATAGTAGCAAACATTCCACCTTGATTTATGAGTTGATCATGACTGACCTTGTCATCCTTCTTCTTAGTCAAATATTCATTCTTACTACTTCTATCAACCATATGAGAACCAGAACTTCTCTTATCTCCTAAAATGTGGATTGAGAACCAAAATCTATACTCTAAGCTTTTATATAATATTCTTCTTTAATTTTTTGCTCCACCTTTACCTTATCTATAGGGTTTATTTTCTTAATATATTTCTTAGTGGCATGACTATGAACCTCCTTGTCTTGATTGAATGATCTTATTATTATATTAGGATAGAATATTTAAATATGTCATACATTATGATATTTTTAACATACCACGTTACAAATACCATTTTACTGATGGTGACTTTGATCTCGTTTTAACCAATAGCTTCTCCTTCCATAGTTCTATGAGTACTCATTCTTGGAGGGTCTTCTACATTCTCTTTCTCTATGACTAAATTAATTTCATGTAAAATAATAACCATTGAAATAATTTTCATACCTAGTATCATTTGTCTATTTTATAGGTCTTTTCATGTTGACCTTGTTGTCTTCAATAGTCTTCCTCTTAATTAGAGATGCCTTCTGTTGGTCTTCTTTGAATCCAAGACCCATCTTATCATTTGTAGACTTTTGACTATTTAGGATATCATCTAGAGCTTCATGATCTTTTCAAACTTCATAAATATCTTCACCTTAATATATACTTGATCCAACTTACCTCTTAGAGATTCTATTTCAATTTCATATCTATTGTAGTCTTCTTTTTTTACCTTTATGCTTGCTACCATAATCTCATTATGGGTTTCAACTTATTGGATGATCTCTTCATATTCTTTAGAAGTGTTACTCATCCTTTCCTCAAATAATCTAATCTAATCTGCATATTCTGAAGTTAATGACTTTAATTTCTTGTTCTTTCTCTTCAGAAGATTCAACTCCTCTAGGGCACTCATAATGTCTACTTTAAGATCAATTTCAGCTTCTTCATTGTCATAGTATACTTCAACTAATTTTACATTAATCATAAGACATTTACCATTTAAACAACCTTCATTATCTAATTCTATTCCTATGAATAGAGTCTCATTATTTTCATATTAAGATTCATTCCTATCATCTTCACTATTAAATGTGTTTGAATCACTTACATATGGTGAATTATCTTCTTTGGTGTAGAAATTCTTCTTATTCTTGAATTATCCTTTCCTTCATTCTTCTTGAACTCTCTCTTGTTCTTATCAGACAAATAGGCTTTCCTATCTATATCATCATCCTCAGTCTTCTATTTATGAGGACACTTATTTGTAAAATGTCTAATTTCTCCATAGTTGAAACACTTGAATGGAAATTTACCTTTGTACTTACCTGAACCTATTCTTAGTTTTCTAGAAAACATGGCAATCAATTCATAATCATCAATATATGAACATACCTCATCTTTGATCTTCTAAGCCTTTTACTTCTTTTCAAGTTTGAAAGTTGCTTCTTTTTTGAGAGGTCTCCTTTCATTTGATATCATGTCATAACTAGTCAAGATGCCATGAAGTCCATCCATCTCTATCTTATCCAAATCTTGCATCTCTTCTACTAAAGACACTTTATATTCAAACATAGGATTTAGTGATCTTAATACATTTTGAACAATAGTAGATTATTTCACTTCTTCTCCCAATCCTCTAATGATATTGACAACTTCAACAACCCTCAATAGGTAGGATGTACTAGATTCATCTTCATGCTTTCAAACCATCTTCTATGGGTCTGAAACTTGGGCATCTTCACCTTGGTGTCTCCTTCATAGATGGTATTTAATTTATCCCATATATCTTTGGGTAAAACATAATGCATTACTTTTAATAGATATGCATCTAATAGGCTACACAAAATAACATCCATTACCTTAGAGTTATTCTAAATAGATTTCTTACCTACCACATCTATTAGTGGAATTGGAGGTGAAATATAACCATCCATAATTTATTTCCAAATATCATGTCCTTGTGACATCATATATATCTTCATGCTAACAATCTAGAGGGCATAGTTTGATTTATTAAATAATGGAGCTTTACTGGTAGAGAAACCACCTTAAACTTGTTGACTAGTCATCCTTTCTTCCTAGCATCTCCTTTAGGCTATCAAGCCTATTTCAAATGAATTAATCTGATACCAATTTTTGGAAATAAGATGATTGAGATGGGGGTAAATTAGTCTTCAAAACTTTGCATTTAATTTTACCTATGTATAAACCATTATAACATACATGTACATCTTAGCAATCATAATCATCAAATCATAAGAGCATGAAACACATGAAAAAAAAAATATACATGGGAAATCCTCTAGGGGAATAAAACCCAATGATGAATCAAATGGATAATAGTCCTGTAAGATAAACATCAATCTTAAGTTGAGCACCAACTCAACTTGAAGCGCTAACCCTAATCTATCAAACACCAAATTGATATAGTCTTTAGATAAGAACCAACATATAAAGGAATACCATCCCCTAATTTACCAAAACCCCACTTTGATTTAGAAATATAAAACTTTCAAGGAGGTACCAATCCCCTAGACAACTCAAAACCAACTCAACCACCTGATTATTTGATCACCCTCAAAAACCCTTATTTCTTCTAAAATAGATGATGATCTTCATTTTAGATATTCACTCACTTTAGTCCCTCTCAATTTAACCTTCATCCTTATTCACTCACTTCATTTCCTCTCAAATTTACCTTCATCCTTCTTCACTCACTTCAATCCCTCACAAATTGACATGTTGCCTTCTTCACTCAACTAGCCCTCTTCATAGTTTGATTTGGTCTTCTATAGTTGATCCTTATTTTTAAAACCTCTATTATATATTCATATAAATCATTTTATGGTCACATGACCTATTTTTACTCATAAATTATCTATATCATTTGTTTATCCACTTTAACTCTCCCTCACTAAGCATACACAAAATAGGCCTAACTACCTTACTTTTATACAAGTCACTTAATCATATCCTTATAGGTTGGATACATATTCAAATAAATTATGTAATACATTAATAGGCCTTATCATATTAAAATAACATGCATTAATCATGAATCAATCACTAAAATAGGTCAGACATACATCATTTAGTCCTTACTCCTCTTTTAGGCTTATGAAGACCTAAAAGGTCTTCTTAATAATACATCACCCTTTTATATTTTTTAAATCATATCCAAATACCTCACATGTTAGGAATAAGTCACAATCCACTCTAATATACCTTATCAAACTTTAATTTATGTCCACACTACCTTTTAGTGCTAACAACCACTTGAACCCTTCTTCAAACCATTGTTTATAAAAGGTTGGCATATATACAGAAACTCTATCTTAAAAAACTAAATCATATGCTTGATTTTTGAAAAAAAACATGGAAAATATCAAATATTCATAAAAAACATGACCTCAAATTCATTTCAAACTTTATCTCATGCTTTAACTTTAGATAAATAGGGTCAAACACTTTTCTATAAGATATTCACTCAGAACTGTCAACTAACTCCAAAACACAATCAAGGAAACATGAACATTTGACACATGATTTAATATGTTCAAGAGATTTTAATTCATGAACATGATTTTTTAGAATCCTTAGATGAAGCTCAATTAATTAGATCATGAGATCTAATGAAAATGATTGGTCTAACAGACCAATCTTCTAACCTTCTCTCTCACAAAATCTACTTAGTTAGATAAGCCAATTTGGATTCAATGTTATAACCTCATATACTAAATTTAAATATTTTTAAATCATGGATAGATCATTCAAGACACAAAAAACATCATCATGCATTTTAATGCATTACTCTTTCATGAAAACATATCAAAAATCATATTTTCACATCTATTTGATTTAGTTACTATTTGTACCATTAGGTCTATTCAATGACTAGCCAACTTAGATCACCAAATTTACACACCTAATATTTTTAAATTATTCATAAATATTCATGAATAATAACTACAAGTATCATACTTTGATCTTCATCCACTTAGTAGCTTTGACTCGGTCAATGTTGTTTACTACAATAAATCTTTGAAAGACAAACACTTTTATTTAAGGTCTTCTTACTAAAAACATAATCATACTTGGATATGTTTTGGAGAGTTTAATTCAACCTCAAATTACTTTTATAACCATATTAAACTAATTTGAGCTCTTTATAACAATATCTTCAATATCAGGTCATTGTTAGGGTTTTATAAGTGTTTAGACCGTCTTCCAATCTTAATGATCATTCATAAAACTTATCTCCTCTTTCTAGAAACCAATTATTATAAATTTTATCTATAACCTTTCCTCATATTCCATGAATATCATAAGTTCTCATGTACATGTTTTACATCCCAATGAGTACTAAGAAAACCTTCTCAGGTGGATAACTCTTCATTCTATACACTCAAGAAACCTTGAAATACTTTTCAAGCCTTTTCTTACAAACCTTGATCTAAAACTTCAAGCACATACTCAACACAACTTGAATCACCTCTATAAATGTTCACCTACTCACTCATGTCATGGAAACTGATCTAGTTATCTCGTTTGGCCACCATCTCTCTTCTTCTTTTCTAAGGCCTTAACTTGTAAGTCTTATTATGCCTTGAATTTGACCTTCTAGCCACTATGTATTCTTGACCTTGAAACTCTTGTGTTTTAATTCCTTTTATGTATCTCATGCATTCACTCTTCTTTAGAGCTTCAATAAAAATTCTTCAAATCTACTTATAGATATTTGGAACTTGACTAATATCTTTATAGCATCTTTATATCTATATATATATATATATATATATATAGATATTTAGAGCTAAACTTTTAATAAATTAGAGCGTCCTTAACACCTTATAAATATCCTCAAAAAATCATTCTCATACTCAAATACTATTTGGTATTATTTGAATCATTATCTTTGTAGCATTCTCATATTCATAACTTATTTGAAACATCTTTGGAACTGCTTCCATATATCTTTGAAGCATATTGATTCTTCTTCGAAGCTCACACATATCATCATTCCACCTAAAAAAATATCACATCTAGACAAAACATTATAATATGATTTACGCTTTTTTTTCTATCCTATACTCACTCATGTTGATTCTTAATGATTACACTTAGGTTGTCATTAGAACATCCTTCAAAAATTATTATCTCATCATAACAATAACACTCATTATGTTGTCAACATAAATCATTCATTCACATACATCAAGGTTTACTTGTTTAAGAATTTAAAAAAAATACCTTTGACATAAAATGACATTATATGGACATTAATGAAATAACCATACATCTTTAAAACAAACTTTGACATCAATGACAACATTTAACATCAAAGCTCAACACTTAATGATAATGCTCAAAAAATCCTTCCTTAATTAATGATAATCTTCAACAAGAGACTACTCCATGTTTGTAGGGTTAGGCACCATGGTATTTTCCAAAACCAACATCTTAATTAGAGTATGTAGTCATTTAATAAACTTCACTTAGATGCTTCTCACAAATAATTCATATGTAGCTTCAAAATCTAGGTATCCTTAAATTGTAAATTCTATAATATAACTATCAACGGTAGTTTGCATACAATGATCTATCATGCATCTCCAATTAATATCTAATGTTTATACATTATCTAGTTTGTCTTCCATATCAACTATAAGTTTTGTCCTTCTCGACTAAAAATAATAATAGTGTAATCTAGATAACCACATAACTAGTAGTCCATACAACTCACACCAAAAAATTTCCTATATTTCTTCATATTTATGCTCTTTAATAACTTATTTTGTAGTCCTCCCTATTCTCTCAACTTATTCTATGAAGTTATGTATTATTTCATCTAACCATCTCTCTACTTCTCTCTATCTTGGTATCCATCTCAAAATAGTTCCATGCTCATTTCACCAATATTAGTAGAGGTTATTAGAAAGCCCATCATAACTTGATAATGGGGATATATCTCTTTTAATATAGATAACAATAGATAGAACCAAAATATAGTCAAACATAGTTTATGATAATTACACATGTTTATAATTAACTATTACAGATTATCACAACTTTAAATTATGAAAAAATAGATATTATTTCATATTAACAAATAAATTTATAAATAGGGAATAAATACAAAAGAGAATATATTAACCAGAATACAACACAACATGAACTAGAAATCATGAGGTAACCATATCATAATCTATATTGATATCTATCATAATTGTAACTCCTTTACAACTTATCAACATAGTATACATAAACTTATTCACTTGATCTATCACTTCACATTCCTCATTTTTCTATAACATAGAACAAAGCCTTTTACCTTCTATAAACATTAGATTTACAAGTGTTTGGAATAAGATTTAAAAAATGTACATATTACAAAACTATGTGTTACACACATGTGTCAACTATAGATACTCTATTATTTCATATTCCTAAGCTAATACCAATAACTATATAATCCTATCTAATACAAAATTCAGTCTATCATCTATCATATGTATTGTATCAGCCTAGATGATACAATAATGTGTGAACTAACATCTTCTAATGGCATCATCCTATTCAATACTATCAACATAGAGTTTAGGTTTAGTTATATGTATTATATCCATATATATAGGGGTGATATTTTATTACCATTAATATATAACAAACTCATCTACTCTACTTGCATTCACATTTCTAATCCTAAATAGTGTTTGGAGGAGTTATAGGTTTAGTCTTATCTGAGAGGTCTAGTCTTACTTATAGTATTTAAAACTTAATAGGAGAAGTATAACTAAGAAGGTATACCTAGCATTTGAAGTCCCTAATGAAGGATACCTAGGTCTTCATATTTCCATTTGAGGTCTTTAACCTACAATATCTCTTGCAAAGTGTCACTTGGGCTAAAGGGTAAATTAAGGTATCAATAGTTTTACCCAAAGGTAAATATGTCTATCCCTACTCTCTTTCATTTATTTACTTAGTATACTATATATTTCTTACTATATTCTTACTTATGCCAAATAATTTATTATATATACAAGGTTTCTTAGTATTTCCATATCTCACCTTAGGTTTCATATACTACCCATTAGTTCACCATTACACCACTTACCTTTAAAATAGTTTAGTAATTTTATCCATCTTGGATCTAGGTTACTCTTGTTCATTAGTTCCTTGCATGTGTTATCCTAATTGTATTCTTGATCCACCCCTTTAAAATCATTGTTGAAATCACTTGTCTATATTGAGTCCTAGTGAAAGATATACCCCATGTCATAGACATAAGAATTAGAACCCTTTCCTCTTAATATTTAGGTGCATATTACCCTTTACTAGGTCTATGGTTTTTATACATCTTTAATAGGTCATCCAAGTATAAGGAGACTCTTAATTTTATGATCCTATTAATTCCTAATCTATTGATAGAAAGAGAATAGATATAGATCATCCACACTCCTATATACACATCACTTATATCATGTGTAGTAGTTCATTATAGGACTTTTGATTCCATTCATAAGTATTTTTATGAATACTTCTGTAATTTTGAGTAAGGAACTAAAAGTTATATTGTGCATAAAAGCTATTCTAAGCTTCAATACATGTATTATCCCTTTCATGGATGTTTAGATATTAAGCATGGATACACAAATATAGAAGCTAATAGAAGATAATATGGATGACACATAGAGGGGGTTATGGTGTATATGTTCTGAGATAGTTGAGAATAATAAGAAAAATTGTCCTTGATGCACTATAAAGTAAATTTAATGGCTTATGAGGTTTTTTAGGAAGACCCAAAAATAACAAATTGACCCTTTATACATAAAGAAATAAATTAAAAGTATCGTGTTAGTATAAAATCCACAACTAATGACATGATGTATTTTGGGTGATTGATGAAATGTGTAAATATTATTAGCATAGAGTAAACCAAACTATGGTATCCTTAGATCATATGATTCTAGGTATAGAGGTAGTATAACCCATGGATGAAGATGAGGTAGATGTAGTGTAAATAATTTCCAACTAATAACATGTTTCAAGTGTGCTTAACAAAACCAATACTAAATTAATTATTATATTTTTCATACTTGTGGAAATTTTAATGGGGACCATAAGATAAAGGACTATCTATAGTTTGTATTTAAAAATCAATCAATATGAAAAGGATAAAATGGGAGGGGGAATGATCTAATTTCCTAGAAGGAATACACGTGGGTTCTTAAGTAGGTTATGTGTAAAATAGGTGATGAAGGACTAAAGGTAAACATCACAATGTATATCAAGATAAATTATAACCAAAGATAATTCATGTCCCCACAAAGGATACATTCTAACATGCACACGAGGTTGTAGTTATTTACTATTTATATTGTCCCATAAAAAAATTGATCTTGATAGAGGCCACATACATGATTATTAACCTATTAGGAAATTTTAAAGATACATGGTATATGGAGTCCATAATTAAAAAAAACCAATGTAGGGGATCTACCCCCAAGGCAACAAAATATCTTTCATAAATAGTTGAACTCTTGAAGATAAATGGGATCTTACCTTTGATAAAAATTTAGATTATATAGATTGTTCAAGAAACTAAAATAAATTAAAATAATGATGGATGTGTCTTACGTTCAATAAATTTTCATTGATTCTACCATAATGGATGACTAATATGTGATATATTGATTGACAAAAGTGAAAATATGAACATCCTTATTAAGGATGCATGGATAAATATGGTAAACCCCACCCTAAAGTGGTAACCACACATTTTTTGCATAGTTAACAAGATTCCAACATGGCTAATTAGTATATTTCACAATTCCAAGGTGAACATATTAGGTGTGAGGTTCATTATTAGGTGTGAGGTTCATTGTTAACTTAAGATTCATTGAGTTTGTTGGTAATACCATAGTGTTGTGATATTACATAAGATAAGTGATTCAAGAAGTGTTATATGAATTTTGATATTGATAAAATTTAAGTGGTATTTTTTCTTGATAATAATCATGACCTATACGCACCCAAAAATTACATGGTGTAACATTTTTGAAAATTTGATGATGATGTAATGATATCTAAAATACATTCAAATATTGTTCTCTTTGACATTCCTTCCCCTCTCTCCTTAGCCTCTTTTTAGTCTTTTTTAAGCCTTGAAAATGTCTATTGTGAGTCCTTATGCCTTTAATTTTAAATTCCTTTCTCTCAAGATAAAACTTCCCATGTTTGTAATGGGACCACCAATGTTCATAAATAACCATCACAGATATGGTGTTTACATTAAAAACATTTTGTAAACTATCATGGTGAAAGTGTTCTATACAAGGTAGATTATCCAACCACCATGGTGGTCTCATATTTTTGTGAACTAGTTTTATCAATTTTAGATGTTATTTCACTTTCTTAACCTATAAACTTTGACACTACAACATGGACTCGCTAATGACACAAAAAATTATTTTTTGAATTTATTACTTTTTTAAATAATCTAAAATTTTGAATAATACAAAAATATTCTGAACAATAAGGATGGTTTTAGATTATATGATACAAATCAATATACATATATGTATATAAATAACATATTTTATTTGATCTTTCTTGAGGTCTTGAATTCTCTCAGAGTATTTTAGATTTTCAAAGAATTCATGTATGGCCACAATTATAGATTCAAAATTGTAAAACTAAAAAAATTGCCTCATGGATGCATTTTTACTTATACATGATGTACAAATTAAGGGGGGAAGATTTATCTTCATTAAATTCATGCATACAAGATTAATCAACACATTCATTGAGTAAATAGTGACCTACTAGAAGATGAAGGAAATGGAGGCCAAAAGTTTAATAGACTCTCATTAGCCATTAATTAACAAGGCTAATTATGCTTTAGTGGTGAATTTGATTTTTATTTTTGTCTTTTAATAATAATATAAGAGAATTATTATTCACATGTGTGGTGTGTTTTTTCATTTTTTTAGTGTGGTGTGTTTTGTACCAAATTGGCTAATGCCAAAGATAGTTCTCCAGTGGTAGTGGAAACCATCTATGCTATTTTTTTTTTGGGTGGAAACAAACATTAATAGGGGATGCATAAGATGATAATGAGGATTTATCCCTCATGATAATTCTTTTTCTAATGTTGTGTGTGTTTCCATTCCCCTACTAGTTTGGAAATCCTCTGATCTTTGGAAAAATTAGAGACTGTAGATATAATGGAATGTGGCAATAGTTTTATAGGATGGAAGCTAACTATATAAATCCTCTAACTATAGAGATCCTTTAAATGCCTTATTTATAAAGATGATCTTCTAGTAAAATTTCCATTACATTGACATGGATTAAATGTGGGATGCATTTTTTGCATAGTATTGGTCATGTGCAAAAAGATTCAAATAGTAAGATTCATACATTAGTATGCAAACCTAAAAGTATGTGCAACAAGGGGGTGAATATTGAGGTATGTTCACATTATTAATTTGTAATAACATAATTATTGTTAGATAAAAAGCAATATGTTAATATTTTTTTGCTATATTATTGTTATTATGCATAACAATAATATACGGGGTGATTTTTTTTTAGTTAGTTGGTTTATTACTTTGAGTTATTATAGGGATATTCAAAGACTATGGTGGAGATATGATCTCCCCAATTATAGGAAAGAGTTTTCTTATATATTTTTAATTTCTCATATGAAATATAATATATATTGTACAATATAATATTATTGATTTTTGTTTTTACCTTTGTGTTTGGCTCTTTGTGCAACTCTAATTTTCTCCATTACATATAGTGATATTTTTCATCTTAGTTAGCCTATCTTCCATTTTTATCATTTGATACTTGAATTTTCATATGTTTTACATGTTTATCATCATGTCTCTTCCTTGAATTTCTTGTGCTTTCCTTCATTACATCTAATGTAACTCCCACTCTTATTTATATCATTATTCCTCCCAATTTTAGATTTAATTTAACCAATATTTGAACTCATCCTTGTAACCTCCCTTTTTTCTCTACAAGCATCTCAATTTCAAATGAATTTTAGATCCAAATTTTGAATTGAATATTGGTATCTTTAATATATACAAAACTTTTTACCCCTAAAATTAAATATAAGTACTTGTATTTAGGCTTAGATTACTATGAAATGGGTATATATAAATGATAATGCACAAGGGTGATAATTAGATCTATAATAGGCCAATTGGGTGTTAAACTCATATATAAACATATACTAATTTGTTTATTATAAGAATATGATAAACATAGAAAGTACAAATAAGTTATTCATGGAAGTGACAATTAATAAATATACTTAAATGGTTATGATGCTAACATAGTGTTATATTTGAAATAGGTAGGAAGTACGTTGAATATAGTTCTAGAATAGTCATTAGATTTTCAATCTGATTCTTCTAGAGCTCTGGAAACTAACATTATCCTAAGATGTTTATGTTGATTCTATTGTTTGGGTTTGATGAAAATGTCATGTATGTATTACCTATTATAAAATGATATGACCACATATATTCTTCTAGTTTTGTCTTTATCTTTTCTTTGTTAAATTCAGATCTAGGTCATGGACTAAAATTACTCATGAAATGTCAAAAACCTATTCTTCATATTCACAGTGACCTTGGGTAAAAATGGGTTAGTGTGCACATAGTTTTAAGCTCACCCAAAGACCCCGCTTTCATTTATCACTACCTATATATCAAATACTCATAATAGGGACTCATACTTATGTATTTCTATCATACATGTTAGTTTGTGTGTGAATCATGAAATATGTGGAAATTAAGTAAAATAGTGGATTATCTTGTAAATTAGGAAATAGATTTATTGGGTTGATCCTTTTGTACATCACCCCTCTATATGTGTTATCTCTTTAACTAATATGAGAGAAGGATAAAATAGGGAAGCTTTGCTTAATTGAATGCTCTTTGGTATGAATACTAGGTATTTTCCCATGTATGTTAGGTGAGGAATGAATGAGGGTTGTTATTATATTTATATCAACCCATTTGGAATAATAACTCACATTAAAGCACTTAAGCTGACTAGTAAGATACATTCCATTTGAAAATTAGATGACTTTAGGGTAATGGACACTTGTGTTGGTTTAGGACATTAATGTATATCTTGGATGCTAGTGTTTATGGAGTGGGAAAGTAGGTATAGGCTCAAAATTTGTAGAGATGGAAGATAATAATGTTTTAAGAATTCTAGTCAAGATAAAAGGCCTAGGTCATCAACATAAGACTAGTTATACTAACAAATATGCCAAGGAGCACAATATAGAATAGATGCAAGACTTTAGAAAGTGGGAAAGGTAAAGAATTAAGAGGAACATCTAAAGTATGATTTTTATAAGTGTACAATATTGAGGTATTATATAATCCATAAATATCATCTACATTTTCCACTTTTTAATCTAGTAATTAAATTACTAGTTTAAAATAAAAGAATGCATATTTGGATGTGGATAATGCACCTTATCTTTGTGTGTGCCCAATTTTAGTGTTTATTTATTTACTAACCTAAAACCAAGAGCATGTTATAGTATATAATTAGTACATATAATTTGGAATTGAAATTACTTAAAATATATTGAAATTGAAAGAGCAAGGTTTAAGAGTACACCTATCTATCAATGTAACTTCCTTGCATATTGTCAAGTTCAATTGAAAAATATGTATCATTATAGGTATCTAAAACTGAGATTATTGAAAATATAGATAAATATTGAAAGTGAATATATCCAAGGAGATAGAGAGATATATTAGAAGGCCCATGCCCCCAACCTTGGAGCAAATATGAGTTACAACATAGAAATTGATATTAGCTCAACTATGCAACCCAATGAAACTTATAACCTAGTAAGGATGGATGATACAATCAAGTCCAACTTAAAAATTTGGAAAGATGAGTGATTTAGTCATTATTTATGACTAGATGTGTGCCCTAGCTGAGACAGGGGATTATTCAGCTCCCCTTACTCAAAATCTGGTCCAACATGGGAATAACCCCAAGCTATGGGTCACCTATGGTGGGTTTTAACCTTTGTATAAGGTAAGATAATCTTTGATGCTCACCTAAACTAATACTTTCATAGGAGAAAGAGTTAGAAAGATGGAAAAGGCTCATAAGAAGGCTAAAAGGGTGATGCAATGAGAGATTTAAAGTGTTAACCTATAATTACATAAAATAGATTGAGCCCTTAAAAACTATATACCACAAAAGATCATAAATCATGAATTAAGATCTATAATCCAAGCAAGGGATCAATGTAGACACATAAAAGTGCCACCAATGACCTCCAACTAGGATTTTGACCAATTTTTATCAAAATGCATAATTTGGCCTAAAAACACTAAAATGCATTGAAAGATTTGAACTTGTTATATAAAAGTTCTAATTTTACCTAGAGTATCATTAAATTAGGCAATGAAATTTATGAGATAACTAACTTTGATCAGATCATTTTGAGTCAAAATAAAAATTTTGCACCTAGGTGCTCTAGATTGGTTTTTTCTATCAAATTTATAACACGAGACACATGCTTTTGTTATTTTATGTGGAAAACATCCTAAATAGTATAATAGATCTAATGCATCTAAAATTTCATCCTAATTCTAATCTAGTCAATTTTTTTTGCAATAATATGGCATTCTAGCCAATTTGATTAATTTGTGCACCAATTAACAAGATTTACACCAAAATTGATAAGTCATGTTTAAGGATAATTCATTTGGATTAATATATTAAGTTAATTTTAGATGGAGCTTGTTGAATATTTCTTTTTGAAAATTTATTATGAGTTTCTTCATCATCAAGTGACATCATTTCTTAGGAAGGCATCCCTAGGCCATAAATGCATAAAAATTCTCATTAAGCCCTCCCATGCCTCATTAAGCCCTTCCATGCCTCTTTAATGCCTCTCTATCCCAAATATTTATGAGGTAATTAATTGAATTCAGCCTTGAAAATTCAAAGGATCCTTAGCCACACATCTTCATCTTGAGATGGATCGTTCAGGTTCATTCTGGTCATTTACAAAGTTCTATAAATACCATGCCTTGCTTATTGAAATTGAAGATATTTTGGTGTAAAGCTATAATGATAAAAATATCTAGCAAGAAATTGATGTATTTTTATCATGTCCAATTATTGAGATAAGACAAAGACATCACAAAATCCATTGGTGCCAAGGAGAAGAGGATATAGCTAAGCCTCCTTTCATGAAGACTCATTAAGCACAAGTTGAGCAAGCCACTTCAACAAACCATTTGGAGCATCTAAGGAAGGTGAAAGGTAATTTTATTTTTCATTACGATTGATTTTTCCATTTAGTTTTGTTACTATTCTCCCCCTTGAGATAGGATTAAAGTGTTAGAATTAGTGTGTTTTGTTTGGATTTGGTTTCATGCACTAACACTATACTAATATTCACTTATTGTGATCCTATATTAAAAAATGGAACACCCAATGAGAAACTAGCATCAAAAATTTGATAAAATATAACCTAAAATCATCCTAATAACCATTTTCATGTAGGATCTTTGAGTGTGGGAGAAAAGAGAGTGAAAATTTGAGCAAAAACCTATTTTTTTAGAAATCATGATTTTGTTGCTATGGAGTACAATTTTATCCTCTGGAATACAATCTCCCAACTCACATAGTCATGGTTTTATCATTTCAAATCATGATATTGTTTATAAACAATGTTTTTGGACTAACTTTGTCTCTATCTATAGATCTAGTCACTATATTACAATACCACTACTAGCTAGTAGTGATATTACAATATCATGATTTGCTAGTAGCAATATTGTAACACTAGTACTCTCTAAGTAGTGATAATGCAAAACCATGATTCACTAGTAATGATATTACAATACCATGACTTGATAGTCATGATATTGCAATACCATGACTTGATAGTCATGATATTTCCAATTTGAGTCATGGTATTGTGGGTAAATCATTAGTGGTTAAGTGAAAATATTGCAACTCTCATAGTGGTGATATTTCACTATGACCTATGTTATTATTAACCTAAGTAGTGATATTATGATTTATTCTAACTAACCCATTAGTAATGATTTTGTGTTAACAAATCATGATTTTGTAGAGTAGCAGGATTGCACTTTGTGAAACCTAAGAGCTCAATTTACAAAGTTATTTATTTCATTTGGAAAAGTGATTCAAGGCTAAAAAAAACTATGACTTTTTCCTTATAAGGCCAACATGAGAAGTGATCAAAACAAGATTAATATAATATTTATAACCCATTTTTAAGTGCTTTAAAATGGATTAATAATTTTCATTTTAGTGCTTAAAGAAACACTTAGATGTTTACTTGAATAGTTTATAGTTTTTCTTTAAATGTTTCTACAACTTAAAGCCAATGGGATAAAAGAACACCACCAAATATTTAATTTAGTGATTTAAAATTGGACTCATTTAAAATTTTTTTGCAAGTTGGTTATCATTATCTTCCTTAGTTTTGATTATGTAAAAGAGGAAGGTGTGTGTGTGTGTGTGTGTGTTCTCCCCTATCCCATATAGGGAACTTGTGGGATCAAAAGCACCATCTTCATTTACAAATTGCCTTATTCCAAAGGTGTAAAAGAGATGTTTTGAAGGCTCTCCCAAAGATCCACATGGCTTGGGTGATTTAGAAACAAACTTACATCTCTTTTACTTAGTTTTATTTTCATTGCATCTTAGTTTATGAGGGGTATTTCATCACCACCCATAATTTATTTAGGGAATATATGACCTAGGGTTTCATCTACCAACATCATATTCAACCCCTCTCCATAGGGGGTATATAAATTGGGATCACCCCATTAGGATGGTGTTTTGAGTGGTTAAAAGATATCTTATTGCTAGGGATAATCCTAGGATGTTTGAACACATTGCACATCACACTACACTGAGTGAGTGACGGATTTAGTGGTTGTAAAAAATACAAGACCTTTTTACAACAATCCAAGTGCCATGGACCCAATCAACATGTTACTTCTCTTGAATTTTGAAGTGAAAGTCCTATGCATGGGATCCATATATACATTTGAAAAATCATTAGTTATTTAACCCTACTTTTCCATACCTTCTTAGTTTAGGGCTTCAGATGATTAGTTATTTAATTTGTCTTTGTCTTAGATTACTTAGTCTTGTTTGGAGTCAAAACTATTTGTTAACAAAGGGTTACATAACCAAATACATTGCCCATAATTTTCTTTACCAAGGAGGCATTATGCTACCTTAGTGAAAATCATCTTTTTCTTTATTCAAATATCTATCATAAACTTGGTGTCATATCTTCTAATTTGTCATAGTTATGCTGCCCTTTTGAGTCTAGACCATTTGCCACATTTTTTAAGTCTCTAATTGATAGTTTAAATTTAAAATTGGACTCTTCCAAGTTTTAAATGTTGATGTGTTAAATTGGGTTTGCCACTTTTCACTTGACTTGTTTTAACTTTAGTTTAATTCTTAATTTGAATTGAGGGCCATTTTTAGACTCAATATCATTATCATCATTTGGTAGGACTTGAGACATCTTGTGTGTTACTAATGCTCTGAATCATAGGCTAAATTTTGTACTACCCATCCTATTTTTCCATTTGTCTTTATTCCATTTGATAAACACACTTTTGCCTTAGATATTTTTAAAACTTTATGTGTGTGTGTATCATTTGTGTTCTGGAAGAAGTGTTACACTACCAAAATTGGGTTAAACCATTTTGCCTTAGAGTCTTGAAAGAAGAATTTGTCACACCTTTTGAGAATTCTATCATTGTTACACTACTCAATTTATTTTGAAACTTGTTTCACAGGTCTATTTGTATAGAGTCAAATTTTTCCAAACATTCTAACCATTTTGAGTATACCTTTGTGATTTTTCGTCTAGCATGGTTATGTCATTCACCTTCATCTAGCTTATTGGTCAAAAAAATCTAGTTTGTGTCATTATTTGGGAGAAAATAAACTATCTCTAAGTGCCTTTTATTTCATACCTCAAACTTATTGATCAAGTTTATGTCCAAGAGTCAAATGCTTAATTTTTCTAGAAGTGTATCAAATCTATTAGATTAAATATCTCATATTTTAAAGTCTTTATTTTTATGTCATTTGGTCAAAATTCCTAGCATGTACCTTTTTTGAGCCTAGCCTTTCACACCACATTCGGCCAAAATTCCTATAAAATTTTGTTTTTCCTAGATTAGACTCATTTGAAAAACTTTGATCCTAGAATCTAGAATTTTGATTTTTTTCCATTTGCTTGACCTTTTTGTGTGTGAAATGTAACATTAGACACTTGAAATAGATTTTTTTAATCATAAATCATTGCATCAATATTTTCTATATATATATATATATCCATATTTTACTAGGCTAGACCAAGTTTGAACATTTTTTTAGACATCACTTTTTGATATTTTTTATCACTCTATTCCTTTTAGTCACGAAGCATTTACTATGGATCCCAAAATGTATTCCTACACTCTTAGTGGTATCATGTATAATATGGGATTTAGTAATTGGTCGAACAAGAAGAAATAGATCAAGACCCTTATGAATAGAATGTTGTTTATGAGATAGATCCTTATCCATCTTATGACACTCAAGTAGGGGCAAAAAACTAAGACCCATTGGTTCATTATTTGGTAAACATTCCTCCATACTTAGATCAAGATGAAGAAAACATAGAGAGGTACCTAGATATGGTACCTATAGTTGAAGAACCATTTCCTCAACAACCATACTTGTTACTACCCCATCCATGTAGGATCCTTATCTATTTTAACATCACTTATTGGAAAATAAGGATGAAATTTTGATTAGAGACATAGAAGTAGGGGATAAGTTTCTAGTGGACTTCTCCCATGAGAATTTGTTAAGTCTAGTAAGAATGCCTCAAAACATAGACAATGTTGTTTATGAGATAGATCCTTATCCATATTATGATAATCAAGCAAGGGCATAAAACTAAGACCCATTGGTTCATTATTTGGTAAACATGCCTCCATACCTAGATCAGGATCAAGAAAAAATAGAGTAGTACCTAGATATGGTACCTATAGTTGAAGGACCATTTCCTCAACAACCATACTATGTTACTACACCATACATGTAGGATCATTATCTATTTAAACATAGCTTATTGGAAAATAAGGATGAAATTTTTGTTAGATCCATAGAAGTAGGGGATAAGTTTCTAGTGGACTTCCCCCATGAGAATTTGTTAAGTCTAGTAAGAATGCCTCAAAACATAATCTAAATCGAATAGGCTTCTTCTAACAATCTTTTATCTCTAGTCTAAATGACATATCATGATCCTAGTATGCTTGTCAAAGACAAGGACGTCATGAAGGATCACTTTGTATAGATGCAAAAATCATATCAAATATACTCCTAACACATAATTTTAATTACATGACCATGTCAAATAGGCCTCTCATAGATTTAGTTCCTTCAATAGGAGTGCTAATAAAATTGACTAGCTAGGATAATCAGGGTGTAGATCCCTTCACATAAAACACTTCAATTGATAACTTGTTTCATATTCCAACCATCAAAGAAGTTTCTTATACTTCTACATAGAATATTGAGCAACACATAGTGGACAATGCACTAACAATATCCAATCCAAACCAAAGTGGTGTAAGTACACAAAATACTAGTCCATAAACAAGTGTACCTTTATTTAACACCATGAGTGGTTGTCCAAATAAAGGAGTAGGAATTTCTACATCCAAACCTCAACCAACTACTACTAATAATCCTCAACCAACTACTTCTTCAAGTGCTCAACCAATAGGATTAGGTAGTCACCCAATGACCAATGGCATGCCTCAAAAACAAAATGTGGTGAATCTTATTCCTCCCAAATAGGTAATGATTAATATTCCACAATAATTGGTACAATATAACATACCAATACAATATAGGGACAACATATTTCCACCTCAACAAGGGGTAACCAATGTTATACCTCACTAAGTAGCAGTGAACATACCTCTTTCCTCATAGATTAATGTACCAATTCAAATCTAAATGATGTATAATAAACATTGTACAAATATTGGTCAGTGGTAAATGTTAAATCTTCAATAATCTCAACTTCCTAATAAGGATTCATGTAACCTATAGGTTTCAATATTCTTCAAGTACTAATCAAACAACCTTTGCCTTTTATGCAGAATATGACATTATTTCAAAGACAGGGTCTTTGTTCAAAAGTACCCCCTCAATATTAATGTTTGATGAGTCAGTAGTAGGTCCCTTTTCAACCCCATTATGCATAGTATATCCATATTACCCCATCCTAACCTCAAAATCCACAAAATCAAGCCTATATATCCAACCCCAACTAGAATATTAAACCATAGTACATGAAAATTCAATAATTGAACCCTAATCCATGCATGCATATTCTTGGTCTATTCTCCAACCAAACCAAAATATCCCAACAAATAACTCTATCATACTCTAGCTAAAATGATCCACTTGTGATCACTCAACCATCTACCTAGGCCAATATTCCCTCTAGTTTCGTAGCCTAAGAACTACAATAGATGAAAGATGCAATTGTGGCCATCCAAGATGGGAAACAAACCAAAAAATATAAGTTAGATGATGTGTGTTATTATCCATTTAACATGGATTAATTTTAGATACCATTTCCTCTAAGATACGAACCGCCACAATTTGACAAATAAAAGGGGAAAGGTGACCCCAAGTCTTATTTGACCAAGTTTTTTATTACATGTTAGCTACTGGCATATAACAACATATACCTTTAGTTTTTGTTCCCAAGGAGTCTATTAGGACAATCCTTGGAGTGGTTTTTGAGGTTGCTTAATAATTCAATGTTAGATTTTGATGATCTTTTAGACAAGTTTGTGTAACACTTTTCATATAATCTCAAGCATGATATTTCATTAGTCAACTTGACACAAGCCAAGAAAAAAGCTAGTGAGAGTTTTATAAGTTATCTATAGTGATGGAGATCCCTTGTAAGGTAATTCATACATAGTTTACCAAATAAATAATTAGCCCTATGTTTACCAAAAATTTGCATAATGAGATATATTATCATCTGTAACTATAGTGTGTGCATACTTTTAAGGAGATCATTGATAAAGGTTTGTTGATTGAGTGAGCCATTATTAACAAAGGGATCATCAAGCTTACCTCATCAAATCTAAATCAAGGTAATAATCAAGGAAATGTCCAAAACCAACATAAAGTCCAAGTGCAACATCACAACTAGCATAGACCAATAGAAATGATAAACCAAAGTAATTCAACTACAACAAAAATGTTGTTAGAAATGGATTAATAGAGTTGAGACATGTCTAAATGGTTAAACCACCATTTTCTCAACCCATATAGCATATTCAATTTACTCTTAATGCATAAAATTTTTACAAAAAATAACAAGCACAACTATCTAAGTCCACATAACAAATGCTATAACCTCTGCCATTACAAGCTCCTCCTCCAAGCATAATAGTGCCTACTCATCATGTTTTTAGTGACCTTAGAGATACTATTGAATTTGTGTTTCACAAACTCGATGATGCTAATTTGATTAGTTTTTACATACTAAAATATTATCCTCTCGGCATCCCTTATCCTAATTGGTACCACCAAAATGAATTTTATGAATATCATCAAATTAATGGAAATAATTTATGGCGTTATGTGAAAATTAAACATTTGATTTATAATATGTTGGATAATGAGGAGATAAAATTATATGATGGTGCTTCCACTTCCAATCATACCCTTGGAACCTATCAAAACCCCTTCCCCTAACATAACAACTAGTAACAACGGCTAGTGCAACACCAACAACAATAATTTAAACAACCAAGGCCAAACCAATAGAATCAATAGAATAACCAATATTAAAACCAATGGCATCCAAACAATGGATAAAACCAAGGTCATAATGGAAATAACCAAAAGAGCTACCATGTAATTGCACATGACTATAATATGGTTATAGGTCATATTGTAAAAGATCATGTTAACATCATCTTCATTCATATAAGGCCAAATAACAATCAACAAAGACCTTTTCTAAACAATTCCAATCCACTAATTCACATTGATAATCCTTCCTTGACCTAAGATCACATATAGGCATACCAGTAAGTATGGATTACTAATTTTGGACCCTATACTGATAACTCATCATTTTCTCATGGCCATGTACAAGTACACCAACAACTAAGACTTATCCTATCTAGTCCCCCACCATCAGCTTCATTTGTTAAAAATCATGGTCCTATGTTTAATACCAATTATGTAATAACAACTTAGAGGTTGAATATTACCATCCTATGCCCATAACCATCTTCCACTTTTCCCATCACCCAACTAGCCATTATACCTCAGAACAAACCATTTAACACTGACCAAAAAAAAAGTTTGACATTGTGGAACAATTTCAAAAGACACCCACATAAATATCCACTTTAGATTTGTCATGTATGTTAATAATCCATAAAAACATTTTGAATGAGTTCCTTAGCCAATCTATAGTTTCAAGTGACATATCCCCTAACAAATTTCAAGCTTTGGTTGGACACCTAGCTCCCAACAAGTCACTTTGAACCAAATTGATATGTCATCCCTTGGCCCACTACACAACAACGCCTTATATATTAAAGTTTACATAAAGTGGCACAAAGTGAAACATGTCCTTATAAATAATGGATCAAATCTAAACATATTGTCTTTAAAGATCATCAAGCTTCTTGGGTACATAATGGTAGATCTTCAAGTAGAGATAATAACCATCAAAGCCTATGACAATGAAGAATGAGAATCACAAGGCACCATCTATTTACCAATTATCCTTGGGCCCTTGACCCATGATACACTTTAACATATGCTAGATTTTGATTTGTCATACAATATGATTCTGGGAAGAGCTTGGTTATATGAAGTTCATGTACTCCCATCAACATTGCACCAATGTATCAAGTTCTCCCATTTAGGAATGGAGGTTTGTATACTAGGAGATTTGCATCCATACCATCACTACAAATACCTAGAGGTTAAGTTTAAGAGATATAACTATCATTTAAACATGAATCTAGTGGCCAAGTAAGATAATTGAAAGTTAATACTCCTTGATTTTCTAGAGGATAATTGCATTGATCTTAATAGCCTTAATTCCCTTTCTAATATGCTGCCTCCTGAGATATCCAATCATTATACTATCTCGCTTAATAGCCTAGAAGAGTATTTAACACATGACACCTTTCTTATTGTGAACCTTCCATAGAACCCAAAGTCATTTGAAAGACCTAAATCCAATCCACTTCATCCAAAATGGTAATACATGGGCAAAAGTAAAGGACATATCATGTTTATACTAGCATCTGGCCTAGAATAGGACCCTCTTAAGAGGAACAAATCATGGTTGTATAATGACAAGCAAGATACTTATTACAAGAATGCAAAGTATCATATTCCCAATAGGATCATGAAGAATCAAGATTATGAAGGAGGAGGCCTATGACCAAATAAATAAGGAACACTCGATCAAATTTTCATGACTAGATATATAGGGCCCTATAGACTTGGATTTAAACTACCTAGGGGTGACCCCATTTACCTTAATCATGTTTCATCACCATCTACTAGTGATGAGGATACCGATAGCAAAGTAGAGTCCAATCATAGCCTTTTTGATGACCTAGCCAAGACCAACATGTTTAATCCTCATTCTATTTATACCCTTAGACTATTGATTCACCATAACCCACTACCATTATATTATCCCTAGCTAATAGAATGGGGCCAATAATAATCCCATGTGCCAATTGATGAGTTCTAAAATGGTGAGGCTTTCTATCATTTTTTGGGCTTTAGATAATGTTTTGTTGGGGGACAATAAATTAGGGTTCTCAATCAAGTTAGATCCTAAAGCCTATTTTAGAGAGTGGATAAAAAACCTTAGCCAAAATTAAATAATTAAAATATTGAGGTCCCATAGTGAAAACCTCTTTATGGTGCTTTGTGGCTAGGGAAAAAGTAAATAAAGGCTATTCTAGCAGTGAAAACTTATTTCAAGTGACATTAGACAAGGTTATTCATCCTTCTTCAAAAGTATCTCAGGAGACCACCAATGATGAACTTGTCTATGAGTCTGAGTTTAGTTTTGAATAAAAACAAGCCTTTGATCAAATAATTTAGGATTTTCCAATATTTTTTGTTACATGGAAAAACCTCCTCTTGTGAAACTTTTATTCATCATGCCTATGGGAACTTGAAGAGCCAATCCTAATAGAGGATTCTAATGTTGCCAATCAGTTTAAATCTTTGCCCACTATTATTGAAGATGAATACAACCTTTTAGTATAAGATATAATAAAGGTTAACATTGGGTCCCTAGATGAACCAAAGTGGATCAAGCTAGGTGTGTCCTTTAAAGAGAAGGATCATGAAGTCCTTAAAACCCTTTTGAGGGAATTTCTTGACATATTTGCATGGGCATATTCTGGCATGCCTAGTTTAGACCCCACCTTGGTTGTGAACCACATTGTGGTCAATTCTGAAGCTAAATAGATAAATCAAAATTCACATAAGATGCATCCTCACATTATTTTTTTAGTGAATAAAGAGTTGGAAAAACTCATAGAAGTAGGATGTATTCAGTCCATTGATTATTCAGAGTGGATCTCTAATGTTATACCAATAGAAAAAAGTCAGAAGGAATCAAAATCTATACTAATTTCCATGATATAAATAAATATTTCCCTAAGGATGAATTTACATTTCCAAACATTAACATGATCATCAACTCCATGGTGGGTTATGAAATGCTTTCATTAATGGATAATGTTTTAGGGTACAACCAGATCGAGATAAAACTAGAAGACCAAGACAAGATAACATTCACCACTCTATGGGGAACATTTTATTATCAAGGAATGCCATTTGGTCTTTAAAATATGGGGGTCACCTATTAAATAGCCATGACCATCATATTTCATTACATGATGCATGACATTATTAAATATTATGTTGATGACATTCTTGGAAAATCAAAGACCAAGGTTGATCATGCTACAATGCTACATAGGATATTTGAAAGACTGTGTGTGCACAAAGTTCTAATTAATCCTAAAAAATGTGTCTTTGGTGTTATTTTAGGAAAATTACTTGGATTAATTATGTATTATCAAGGCATTTAATTCAATCTATCCAAATTCCAAGCCATAATATAGATGAAACCACTAATTAATTTAAAGCAACTCCATAGTTTGTAGGGCAAGATCTAGTCTATCTGACACTTCATATCATAGTTGTTTGATAAACTTCATCCTCTTATGCATCTTATAAATAATGGAGACACATTTCATTAGGGTTATCACTACTAGATATCTTTTAAATAGATAAATGAATATCTATCAAATCCAACTATTGTGTTGCCTCTTATGCTCAGAAAGCCATTCTTGTAATATCTATCTACTACTAAAAATTCCCTAGGGGAATTTTTGGCTCAAAATGATGATAATGGAAAATATCATATTGTGTAATATTTAATCCATATAGTAGTCATGTATTAACACAATTATACACCCATAGAAAAAAAAATTAGCCATGGTCTTTGTAGCTTAGAAACTATACCATTACATATTAAACAATAAGACCATGGTTATTTCAAAAGTATATCCACTCAAGTATCTACTATATACACTCTCAAGCAATAGATTATCGACATATAAATTAACCATATACCAAGGCCAATTAACAAACCATAGATGATATGTCCACTATTAGATCTTTTATTCAACAAATAGACATGACTAAAGAGTATTAGTTCCTTGCCAAGAATTTTTTTTCACCATCTCATGAACCTTTAACCATCATGATGATTTGTGATATTATTGGTCTTAGCTATATCTAGTACTTAGACCTTTAAAACTACCTCCATGACCAAATTATACCACCTAACATATCTTGAATGTATTCCAAAGACTTATAACACTAAATCACTCATTATACCTTACTTAGATCAACCTTTTACTACCATAGTTTTGATAAAACTCTACTTCATTGTTTAACTTCAACATAATATACACTAGCATTATGGGAAGTTCATGAAGGAGTATGTGGATCCCACACTACTAATATAGTTATATCCAAAAATATCTTACATATTAGCAACTATTGGACCACAATAGATGAAAATGTAGTTGCATATGTAAATAAGTGTCACAAGTGTCAATAGTATGCTAATCTGATTCATGCCCTAGCCAAAATTATGAAACCAATGTTAACACCATGTCCATTTACTACATGGGGACTCGACCTCATTGAGAAGATCAATCCCACTTCATCTAATGGCCATAAACATATCCTTACCACCACTAAATATTTCACTAAGTGGGTTGAATCTATACCCCTCACGTGACTAGAAAGCAAATTTACAAGTTCATTTTTAACCATCTCAAATGCTGCTATAATATCCCTTCCAAAATTATATCTGATAATAAAGGATAATTTAATAATAAAGATGTCAAAAATCTATGTACCAATACAACATCACAAAACACTTCTCTATGGCATATTACCCTCATGATAATGACCAAGCTAAAGCATCAAATAAAACTATTGTCAAAATTTTCAAAAAGATTATAAATGATGTCGGTCATGATTGGTGCCTTCATATATTCTCTACCTTTTGGGCATACCATAACAATCACTATACACCCACAAGATCCACTCCATATTCACTTGTTTATGTTATTGAGGCCATTCTCCTCATTGAAGTTGAGTTACCTTCTTTATGTATCTCTTTCAAGCATCACCTGGATGAAAATGACTATCAAGTAGCTTACCTACAATAACTATAGTTACTTGATGATAAATATATGGATTTGGTGAATAATCTTCAAGCCTATCAAAACCCACTCGTAGGCCACTAAAATCAGTGTGTAAAACATAGAAAATTTGAACTTGGTGATCTTATCCTTAAAGAGAACCATAAGAATACCATGGCTAAAAAAATAATAAAGTCAAGTTCACAACACATGGATCAGGGGCAGGCCTTTTATTTATTACACTATAGTGGTATTTAATCCCTAAATCATTCAAAAAAAATTCCTTATACTAACAACATGATTAAATATGAAACACTTATTGTAGGGATCACCAAGTGGTACAATAAAACATATCTCATCTCAAGGTTTATGGTGATTCCCAGTTAATCATTAATTTAAGTTACAAACCACTTTTAGACCAAAGATGACAAGCTAGTTCCCTATAAAGCCATGGTCGACACTCTCGAGCAATAGATTATTGATATATAAATTAAACATATACCAAGGGCATGTAACAAACCACATATGATATGCCCACTATTAGATCTCTGATTCAACAAATAGACATGATTAAAGAGTGTTAGTTCCTTGTTAAAAAATTGTTTTCACTAGCTCATAAACCTTTAATCATCATGATGATTTGTGATATTATTGGTCTTAGCTCTATCTAGTACTTAAACCTTTACAACTACCTCCATGACCAAGTTACACCACCTAACCTATCTTGAAAGAAGTCCAAATCCTTAATCCATCAAACCACTCATTATATCTTACTTAGATAAACCCTTTACCACCATAGTTTTGATAGAAATCTACTTCATTATTTAACTTTGACATAATATACATTAGCATTATGGGAAGTTCATGAAGGAGTATGTGGATCCCACACCAGTGGGGTAGTTCTATCCAAAAATCTCTTGCATACTAGTTCTTATTGTCCCATAATAGATTCAAATACAATTGGATATGTAAATAAGTGTGACAAGTATCAATAGTATTCCAATCTAATTCATGCCCTATCCAAAATAATGAAACCAATGTTGACACCATAGACATTTACTACATGGGGCCTTGACCTCATTAATAATATTAATCCCACCTCATCTGATGGCCATAAACATATCCTTACCACCACTAAATATTTCACTAAGTGGGTTGAAGCTATACCCCACGCTTATGTGACTAGAAATCAAAATTCCAAGTTCATTTTTAACCATCTCATATGATGCTACAATATCCCTTCCAAAACTATATCTAATAATAGAGGATCATTTAATAACAATGATGTGAAAAAGTTATGTACTGAATACAACATCACAAAATAATTTTCTATGGCATATTAACCTCAAGGTAATGGCCAAGCCAAAGCATCAAATAAAACTGTTGTCAAAATTTTCAAAAAGATTGTCAATGATGTCAATAATGTTTGGCACCTTCATATATTATGTGCCCTTTGGGAATACCATACCAATCACCATACACCCACAAGAGCCATTCCATATTCACTTGTTTATGTTACTTAGGCCATTTTTCTCATTGAAGTTGAGTTAGCTTCTTTATGTATCTCTTTCAAGCATGTCTTGGATGAAAATGACTATCAAGTAGCTTACCTATAATAGCTATAGTTACTTGATGATAAATGTATGGATGTAGTGAAGAATATTCAAGCCTATCAAAACTAACTCAAAGGCCACTACAATTGGTGTGTAAAACATAGAGAATTTGAACTTTGTGATGTTATCCTTAAAGAGAAATAGAAGAATAACATGGCTAAAAAAATCATAAAGTCAAGTTCACAACACATGGATTAGGGGCATGCCTTTTATTTATTACACCATAGCGGGATCTAATCCCTAAATCATTCAAAAATAATTTTCCTTGTACTAACAACATGGTTGAATATGAAGCACTTGTACAGATTCACCAATTGGTATAATAAAGCATATCTCATCTCAAGGTTTATGGTGATTCCTAGTTAATCATTAATCAGGTTATAAACCACTTTTAGACCAAATATGATAACCTAGTTTCATATAAAGCCATGTCGACACTCTCAAGCAATAGATTACTAACATATAAATTAAACATATACCAAGGGCAAGTAACAAACCACAGATGATATGTCCACTATTGGATCTCTTATTCAACAAATAGACATGACTAAAGAGTATTAGTTCCTTGCCAATAATTTATTTTCACCAGCTCATGAACCTTTAACCATCATGATGATTTGTGATATTATTGATCCTAGCTCTATCTAGTACTTAGAAATTTATAACTACCTCCATGACCAAATTATACCACCTAACCTATCTCAAAATTAGTTGAAATCCTTATTCCACCAAATCACTCATTATACCTTACTTGGATCAACCCTTTACCACCATAGTTTTTATAGAAATCTACTTCATTGTTTAACTTTGACATAATATACACTAGCATTATGGGAAGTTCATGAAGGAGTATGTAGATCCCACACCAATGGGGTAGTTCTATCCAAAGATATCTTGCATATTGGTTATTATTGGCCTATAATAGATGCAAATGCATTTGCATATGTAAATAAGTGTGACAAGTATCAATAGTATGCCAATCTGATTCATTCCCTAGCCAAAACTATGAAACTAATGTTGACACCATGGCCATTTACTACATGTGGCCTTGACCTCATTGAGAAGATCAATCACACCTCATCTGATGGCCATAAACATATCCTTACCACCACTAAATATTTCACTAAATGGGTTGCAGCTATACCCCTCACTAATGTGACTAGAAAGAAAATTTCCAAGTTCATTTTTAACCATCTCATATGATACTACAATATCCCATCCAAAATTATATCTGATAATAAAGGATCATTTAATAACAAAGATGTCAAAAAGCTATATATTGAATACAACATCACAAAACACTTTTCTATGGCATATTACCCTCAAGGTAATGGCCAAGTTGAAGCATCAAATAAAACTATTGTCAACATTTTTGAAAATAGTGTCAATGATGTCAGTCATGATTGGCACCTTCATATATTCTCCACCCTTTGGTCATACCATACCAATCACCATACACCCACAAGCACCACTCCATATTCACTTATTTATGGTACCTTGGCCATTCTTCTCATTGAGGTTGTGTTACCTTATTTATGTATCTATTTTAAGCATGTCATAGATGAAAATGACTATCAAGTAGCTTACCTACAATAACTATAGTTACTTGATGATAAATGCATGGATGTGGTGAAGAATCTTCAAGCCTATCAAAATTGAATCTAAGGCCACTATAATTAGTGTGTAAAACATAGATAATTAAACTTGGTGATCTTATCCTTAAAGAGAACTAGAAGAATACCATGGTGAAACAAAATCATAAAGTCAAGTTCATAACACATGGATTAGGGGCAGGCATTTCATTTATTACACCATAGGGGGATCTAATCCCTAAATCATTCAAAAAAAAATTACTTGTACCAACAACATGGTTAAATATGAAGCACTTGTTATAAGGATTTACCAAGTGGTACAATAAAACATATCTCATCTCAAGGTTTATGGTGACTCCCAGTTAATTATTAATTATGTTACAAACCACTTTTAGAACAAAGATGACAAGCTAGTTCCATATAAAGCCATGGTTGACACTCTCAAGTAATAGATTATTGACATATAAATTAAACATATACCCAAGTAAAAAACCACATATGATATGTCCACTATTGGATCTCTAACTCAACAAATGGACATGACTAAAGAGTATTAGTTCCTTGTCAAGAATTTGTTTTCAGTAACTCATGAACCTTTAACCATCATGTTGATTTGTGATATTATTATTCCTAGCTCTATCTTGTACTTAGACCTTTACAACTATCTCCATGACCAAATTATACCACCTAAACTATCTAAAAAGTAGTCCAAAGCCTTAATCCACTAAACCACTCATTATACCTTACTTGGATCAACACCTTACCACCATAATTTTGATAGAACTCTATTTCATTATTTAACTTCGACATAATATACACTAGCATTATGGGAAGTTCATGAAGGAGTATGTGGATCCCACACTAGTGGGGTAGTTCTATCCAAAAATATCTTGCATACTAGTTACTATTAGCCCATAATGGATGCAAATGCCATTACATATGTAAATAAGTGTGACAAGTGTCAATAGTATGCCAATCTGATTCATGTCCTAGCCAAAACTATGAAACAAATGTTGACACCATGGCCATTTACTACATTGGGCCTCGACCTCATTGTGAGGATCAATCCCACCTCATTTGATATCCATAAACATATCCTTACCACCACTGAATATTTCACTAAGAAGGTTGAAGCTATACCCCTCACTTACATGACTGGAAATCAAATTTACGAGTTAATTTTTAACCATCTCATATGATGTTACAATATCCCTTCCAAAATTATATTTGAGAATAGAGGATCATTTAATAACAAGGATGTCAAAAAGCTATGTACCAAATACAACATCACAAAACACTTTTCTATGGCATATTACCCTCAAGGTAATGGCAAAGTTGAAGCATCAAATAAAACTATTGTCAATATTTTCAAAAATATTGTCAATGATGTTAGTCATGATTGGCACCTTCATATATTCTCTCCCCTTTGGGCATACCATACAAATCACCATACACTCACAAGAGCCACTCCATAGTCACTTGTTTATGATACTAAGGCCATTCTTCTCATTGAGGTTGATTTTCCTTCTTTATGTATCTCTTTCAATGATGTCTTGGATGTAAATGACTATAAAGTAGCTTACCTATAATAACTATAGTTGCTTGGTGATAAATGCAAGATGTGGTGAAGAATCTTCAAGACTATCAAAACTGACTCTAAGGCCACTAAAATTGGTGTGTAAAACATAATGAATTTGAACTTGGTGATCTTATCCATAAAGAGAACTAGAAGAATACCATGGTTAAAAAAATTAATAAATTCAAGTTCAAACCCAACTAGGTTGGTCCTTTCATCATTACAAAAAATATGAAATAGGAGCATACCAGCTTGCCACACCATATGAACATAAATTTGATGAGTTGATGAACATTATCTACCTCAAGCAGTACTACATTTGAGTGACTTGGTGGATTATCTATAAAGACCATTTCAAGTTGTGCCATATTATCAATATTCTTCTTTGTACAATACCATTTTACCATCATATCACCTTTTACTATCACCTATCTATTCTATCATACCTTCTCCATCAACCAAGTTATTTTCTCCCACCCTGCCTAGCCCTATGACCTTGGTTTTATTCTATTTGTTCTAGAGCCACTTTCAACAAGAGGATTTAGATTTATTCTTAGTATTTGTTTCACATATTCTAGATAGAGATAGTATTTTGAAGTAGTACAACAATAGTTTGGTAATGACATCCTTCATTTCTTATTTCATTCTCTATACCAAGTGTGCCTAATTATAATCACCTATGGGCAAATCAGTGTCTCACCAATATTAATACTAATTATAACTCCCTATGGATAAATAAGTACCATTGACCTATCTTTTTGTATCCTAGTTATAACCACCTATGGGAAAACTAGGGGAAACATTTGTTTATCATGCCTTGATTTGTCAAATTGCCATTTCCTATGCCATATAATGCCTTTATACCATCTATGCCTATTTCATTTGAATTGGATACTATACTAATAAGATTCCTCTATTATATGGTAGAAGTATAGTGACCTGAGGTCCCATCCTAGGACTATATAGGTAGTGCTTGATACATGTTTAGGTTAGATTAGTCACCCCTAAGTCACACACTCTCCATTTTGCAAACATCTTAAACAATGCTCTCATTGTTTTGAGATCTTAGACCATTTAGTATCTCATCATTCTTAATTGAGTTGAGATATTAAAGAATTACAAAAATGTTTGAAAATCATTTAGAAAAAACCAAAAACATTGACCATTTCTTTACCTTAAGGATTTTGGGAACCCTCACTAGGTCACAAAAAAATCACTTATTCCTTAGTTTCCACATTCTTTTTGGCCTTTTATCCCATGCACTTGCCATTTTGAAAGACCATTCATTTTATTCTATCACATCCATCATAATTTTCATTAGTTATCATTTTTTTCATATTTTATAAGAGAACTACATTTAGCCTAAAGTTTTTGTTGGATATTACATCCATGAAAATATGTAGGCAGTGCCCACTTGCCTAGGACATATAGAGACAACTCAGCCACCCTATTCCTTTTATTCTTTACCCTCAGTCATGTTTTTTTTCTAAGTTGTCACCTATTTTCTATGGGTAATGTTCATCGTATACGTTTAATTCACTTTGTTTTTACTAACATTAGAACTAACTATTATTTGTTTCTTTGCTTGTTTCTTTATTTGTTGTTTGTGTGCTTATTTATTTGTTTTTTTCATAGTTGCCTTGATTCAGTCTATGTTTATTCATTGGGTGATTCCTTGCACATTTATACTTGAATCCATCCATAATCATACATTTACATTGTCATCATGGTTTTTATCATTGGTGCATTGTATTCCCTTGAATATTGGATTCTAGGAGTCAATCCTTATTCATATTTTAGCCTAGTCCTCATGGCATTCTATCATGATGTTTACCATCAAGTGATACAATAAAAATCAGTTTCAAAAATTCTACTCAATAATGGAGGCATTACCATCTCCTTAGTATTGTCATTAACATCAATCTTAATCATATCCTAAATAGAGTAATTAAATAAATAAAATAATTTCAACCTTTATTAGTTCAAATGAGAATCTCCCTACTAGCAGGTTATCCCAATTCATCTTTATCCTCTATATCAATTTACCCACATCATATTTTCCATTAGAAACCAATTAATCATGTTTTCCATAATCGAGGTCCAATTATTATAATCACATGTAGGCAAATCATTGTACATTGTCCCACCTACATTTGTCAATGATTATAATAACCTTTGGGTAAATCATTGTGTTCTCATCAAATTTACTTTATTTTTTCCCAAAAAAGGGCATGCTATTAACTTTTTATTCTATCCTAAATTAGGTAGCTTCATCTTCTCAATTATTATAACCACATTTGGGTAAATCATTATGTTATCATACCACATTGCCATCATCAGGGTAAAATCCTTATAACCACCTTTAGGTAAACCATTGTATGCCATCCCACTTGCATTCTCAGTGATTTTGACTATTTTTTTAAACTCATTTTGTTCTCATTCCATCATATTCATATGTTTGGTTCCCTCATTTTTCTTCTTTCTTTTGAGGGATTGTTTGCCCATCTACTTATACCAACCATTCCCTCGAGGGGGAATCATAAATTTCATCTATTATAATTAAAGTTGTAGGCTTAAAAGACATTTTTATTATTTTATAAGACATTAATATTATTATATCTTTTAATTCCTTCCCAAATAGGGGCAAACTATAGACACCTAAAAGTGGCCACCAATGACCTCCAACCAAGCTTTTGACCAATTTCTATCAAAATGCACAATTTGGCCTAAAAACACTAAAATGCATTAAAAGTTGTGAAATTATCATATAAAAGTGACAATTTTGTCTAAATTATCATTAAATGATGCAATTCAATTTATGAGATAACTAACTTTGATTAGATCATTTCAAGTTAAATTGACATTTACACACCTAGGTGCTTTGGATTGCTCTTTTCTATAAAAATTTTAGCATGAGACACGTGCCTTTGTTATTTTCTGTTGATAACATCCTAAATGGAATAACATATCCAATTAATATAACATCACATAATAATTCTAATATATTCAAATTTTGATGCAATAATATGACATTCTGGCTAATTTGATTAATTTGTGCACCAATTGCCAAGATTTGCTCCAAAATTGATAAATCATGTTTAAGGCTAATTAATCTAGATCAAGAGCTTAAGTTAATTTTCCATATAAATTATTGAATATTTATTTTTGGAAATTAATTATGAGTTTTTTCATCATCAAGCAATATCATTTCTTGATAAGTCATCCCTAAGACAAATACATAAAAATTCTCATTAAGCCCTCCCATGCCTCATTAAATCCCTTTTATGCCTCTCTATCCCAAATATTTATGAAGACACTAATTTAATTTTGCCTCTAAAATTGAATGGATCCTTAGCCACACATCTTCATCTTGAGATGGATGGTTTAGGTTCATTCTAGTTATTTTCAAAAATCTATAAATACCATGCCTTGCCTATTGAATTTGATGCATTTTTGGTGTAAAGTTATAATGCTAAAAAGCTCTCTCAAGCCATTGATGTAGTTTTATCATGTCCAATTTTTGATCCCAGACAAAGACATCACAAAATACATTGGTGAAAAGGAGAAGAGGTGATAGCTAAGCCTCCTTTGATGAAGACTCAATGAGCACAAGCCAAGCAAGTCACTTCAACAAGCCATTTAAAGCATCCAAAGAAGGTGAAAAGTCATTGTATTTTGCATTCTAGTTGAGTTTTCTATTTAGTTTTGTTATTATCCTCCCCATCTGAAATAGGCTTAAGGTGTTATCATTAGTGTGTTTTCTTTAGATTTGGTTCCATTCACTAACACTATACTAATTTCCCCTTATTGCAATCCTATGTTAATAATCAATACTATAGAATCAAATGAAAAAGAATAATAGAAAGAGATAATTTCACACTCAAATTGACATAGAATACCATATCCTCTTCATTGTTATATTGAGAAAAGAATACAAAAGGCCTCAAGGGCACATACAAAATATCTAATCACACCTATGAGGGGCACCTATTAAGGTCAAAGAAAGAAAAAATGCCAACTGTTGTTACTTTTATTATATTACAAAATGATTGTTAACCAAAGTAGCAAAAATTAGTAAAACGATAACAAGTCCGTTCAAAAAGGAAAGAGAGGGATCTTATAGGAGAGAGGGAGAAGAAAGAATAGGGAACACATCTTCTTAGATCTTTTGCTAAGATACCACCTCACCATCTAAGATCATCCATGATTTTCCACCTATCAAAGGATGTTCCATGATATTTTGGTCGAATCATGACTAGTCCATCATTAATCAGGTAGCATGAAATGGCTCTAGTTAGTCCTCAATTTCTTATCATTCACTAAGATATCCACTAGAAGACAAGGGCTTATTTTTCATGATGAAAAAGTCATTATGAGCAATATTATTCCCCTTAACTACTTTTCTAACTACTAGTTTTCCACCTTTGTTTCAATTTTGCACACCATCCTTCACTTGTCATCATTATGAGGACCATATATTCATATATTTACTAATAGAGTCATGGAATTCATGCTTTAAGTGGTAGTTTTTCAAAGGTATAGCCATGTTTAAATATGGGAGCTTCTCTAAAACATCACCAACTTACCCTTATGCTTTGAAACCTAGATGTAGATTAATGTTGATTTAAATTAAGTTTAAAAGACCTAATATATCCCTACAAAGCCTTAATATGGAGCCTTATCTTGAAATATTCATCCTAGTTCCCTTGAGACTCACATCAAACTTGGATCCATGTATTTCCACCAACTTGAGTTTAAATTGATCTTATTTCTTCATATTTGTTTACCCAGGGTCAAAAATTGGCTTATTGACCTTTGTCAAAAATGTCTTCAGCCCTATTTGTTCATTTATCATTGACTATTAACTCAGGATAACCATATAAAGACACTTGGTAGCCTTACACTCAGTTTGAGCCCCATTATATTTATTACCTTTCTAATCCCCACTCACCATTGATCTACTCTCCATATTAAATGTGGATCATTGGATTTTATGTTAGTTTGTATGTGCTTATGACACTTGTCAATGATGCCTTTATACTGAGGATCCTATCAATTTGTTATCTCATGTACTTATGCCATGTGGTGGCCTCATGAGCCTCCCAAGTTCATTTTCCCTTATGACTCATACAAGCTCCCACATGTTTGACACTTATTGGTTGCACATTCATCCTCAAGCTCCCACTAAGGATTTTGAACCCAAATAGCCACTTACCAAGGTTTAAATTTTGACATTCACATGACTATCATTTAACATATATGATGACATATTTGGCATCTTGTAAACCATCAAATTTAAGTTCTAATAGATTTATACTAGAGCATAAATTTGACATCTACATGAATGTCTCTCATTATTTAACCAAATTTGCAAATTTATATCTCAAAGTGTAGAAATCATGAAGGCACCAAATTTACAAGAAATGTTCTTCTTACTAAAAGGGATGAACCCATTTGATCCACTAGTATTAGTAGCCTTTTAAGTGAAGATATGAAATGCACAAGTTGTCTGGCGCACTTAATCCTATGTGATGTCTTAGTGACAGTATAGTTCAATCAATAACATTGCTTAGCATTTAGGCAAGTTTTGTATGTGGGCCAAAATTAGCCAACATTTTTGGTGACTCATAGGGAAGCATACCTGCCATACTTGAGAACCTATAACTTTTGTCTTATCTATTCCGTTGGGCATGGAGTCATAATCATCTATAACTGAGCTAATATAAAAATTGGTACAAGGCTGACTTCTTTTGGATAACTTCCTTTTAAAATAAAAGGAGACCTCAAGAATAAAATAAATAAGGTAAAGTGCACATAGGCACTTGTAAGAAATAAAGAATAAAAACTAAACTACTAAGAAAATGTGCACCAAGGAACTTAGAAGAAAACATAAAATTTACTCTAATGTATATAAAAGGTACAATTTACAAATATCTTCCCCTAGATCAAATGGAAAATATTTATCACCACTAACTTGTGATGGACTATGATGGAGAAAACCTTACTTTTGGGAGATCATGTTAGGAAAGCTAAGATGATTTGTTATTGAATCTTTTGGAATGATTCTAAATGGATGAAATGGGATAAACATGTCTCTAATGTATACATATTGGTCCATTTCTTCAAGGCTTGTTCAAATTTGGATTATAGGGGCTCTAACAACCTCCTTACCTATTAGCTCAATTTTGTGATCTAAATTAAGTAAAAAATATGATGGCTCCTTTGAATGGGGGCTTGGTTGACTATCTATCATCAAGTAGAAAATATTTGAGTCATCCCAAAAGGTAGATTCCCCTTGGTCATCTGAGATAACGCCAACTTCAACACCATATTTACTTTACATGCTCTGAAAGGAGCCATATGATAGCTCATAAATCCACATAAGTCCCAAAATTCCATGTTATTATGGCTCTTGATCTGGCCATTCTTCTTCTTTATCAAAGACATCAGTACTGCCTTCAATGGAAACTTTACCTTAAGACTAGTTAGACTCTTCAACCTGATTAGCAAGTTCATGTTTTGGAGGAGGTATAAGCTAGTTTAGAACCTCTACTTGGTCCATGAAATCATGGTATAGTTTTTTCCATAATTCATCCTAATCTTCATTGTCCTCTTCCTCTTCATCATCTTTAGTTGACTTATTAACTATGTTAATATATGCATTTCACTCATCTTCATTTGTAGCCATACCAAAATGGAGCTCCTAGAACAAATCAAAATCTGCTTCACTTTTAGTTATATTTTTAACACACATCTCTCCAAATATGAAGGCATCAGTACTACCTTTAGGCTCTAAATCATCAAAGCCTTGCCAATAAGTCTGATCAAAACCAAACTCTTCCCCTCTTTAAGGAAGTGGACTGTCTATCATGATCTCTTCATCATAGAAACTTGTGTTTTCCTCTTCAGGCTCAACTTTGACTAAAAATTCCTCATCTATTATTTTTAAAACTTGTTTTTAATTCATAATGGATATGGTGGGTGTGAACTAGGAATTTGATGATGAAGGGGAGATTAATATTGTGCCAGTGGATAAATCAAATAAAAATCACACTAAACTAACACTTTCATGCCTAGTTACTAGGGTGAGACTTATAACAAAAATAAATGAAAAGCACAACTAAAAAGTAAGGAAAAATAAGAATCCTTCACCCTCCTTGGATGATCCAAATGCTTTCTTGTAGTGTCTTTCTTAGTTTGTTCTCATGAAGCCTACATCAATGGAAGCTTGACTACCTCCATCTCTCCTTGGCACGTTACTTGGCTTTGACTTCAATATTTTTTCATCATAGTTTTGGCATGTGAGAGATTTTTAAAATCAATTTGGCATGGTAAATTTGCACAAGATAAGCTTAAAATTCATGTGGCAAGGCCTCTTATTTATATATTTTTGTAAATGGATAAAATCAACTTGAACCATCCATCTCATGATTGAGATGTGTGGATTGTTAGGAATAAAAAACTTCTAAATCCAAATCTACTATTATCATAAACTAGATATTATTGCATAGCTTTAAGATCTAGTTTATGGTAATATTAGATCTAGATTTAGAAGTGTTTTATTCCTAACAATTGGTATCAGAGCTATTGGTTGTGTGTTTTTCTAAAGTAGTACATCATAAGAAGGATATTAGCTTAATTGGGAGCTATGGGAGAAGAGATTAGATTTAGAGTTATCTCCCACTTGGAGACCAGTTCTCCTGAATAGAATCTATCACTGCTCCATGACCACTAAGACCAACCAAATCTAAACATAGTCTCAACTTGTCCAATGTGACCACCTTGGTCATCATATCCATAGGATTTTGGCTAGTATGAATCTTCTCTAGCTTTACCAAATTTTCCTCCAAAGCTATCCTAATGAAGTGATAATGTAACTAAATGTGTTTTGTCCTCGAGTGGAAAGTGGATTTCTTTACCAAATGAATAGAACTCTGATTATCACTATGTATTCTCCCAACTTATTTCTCATGCCCCAACTCTCAAAACAACTCCTGTAACCAGATCATCTCCTTGCTAGACTTCATGGTAGCAACATACTTTGCCTCTATGGTTGATAAAGCCACAATAATATATATATTAGAAATCCAACTAATCCTTGTATCTCTAATAGTAAATATATATCCTATCATACTTCTCCTAATATCAATATACCCTACCATATTCAAGTCCACATAACCACACAAAGTGGCATATGATCCACCATAACATAATGCAAAATAAATGGTTCCTCTCAAATATCAAAGAATACATTTCACTACTTGATAGTACTTATAACCTGGATCACTCATACTTGCTCACAAATCCCATTGCTTGGGCAGTATCCATCTTAGTAAAAATTATGGCATACATCAATCTACCAATTGCTGATGAGTATGGTACCTTTGACTTCTTAATATTTTCAACTTTTGTTTTAGTACACTACTCCTTTGATAATATAAAGTGTAACACTAAAGGATTACCAATGGATTTAGCATCTAACATGTTAAACCTTTCCAAGACTTTATTCACATACTCTGATTGGGATAAGATCAACTTCCTCTCCTTCCTATCATGAGAAATCCTCATACCAAGGATTTGATTTGTAGCACCCAAATACTTCATAGAAAAGGAGTCACTTAGCTATTTCTTGAGTAGATGATTATGTTATATGTTCTTTCCTAAAACTAACATGTCATCAACTTACAATCATAATATAATAAAGGAACCATCATAGAAATGTTTGATGTACACACAAGGGTCAAAATGACACCATTGATATTCTTGTTCTAACATAAAAAAATCATATTTATTATACCATTATCATGGATATTGTTTCAAGCCATATAAGCTCTTCTTTAGTCTTCACACATAATTCTCCTTCCCTTTGACCTCATAATCTTGTGGCTACTTCATATATAACTCTTCATCCAAATCACCATGAAGAAAAGTAGTTTTCACATCTAATTATTCTAAGTGCAAATCCTCAACTACAACTAAACCAATAAAATTACTAATATATGTAATTATTAAAATAGGAGATAAATCTTCATCAAAATCAATACCTAATTTTTGTGTAAACCCTTTGACCACCATCCTAGCCTTATACCATTTTCTCCCTTCATCCTCTTCTTTGATTCTGAAGATCCACTTATTCAACAATTCACTCTTGCCATTACGTATCCTAACCAAATCCCACATTTGTTTCTCCATGAGAGATATATTTTCTTCATCCATGGCTTGTTCCCATCTCAACTTGTTATCTACCTGCATTGCTTCGTCATAACACTCTGGCTCTCCATTATCAGTGAGTAATAAATAATTCAAAGAATGAGAAAAATGTTTAGGTGATTTTCTTACCTTAGAAGACCTTCTTACCATAAGATTTTGGGGTCCTTATGTAGGAGGTTCCTATACTAAATCCTTGGATACTTTGCCATCTACAATTTCATCCAATACTATGTACTCTTTCTATTCCTAATCTTGTTCCTGTAATTAATCCTTATGCATGACTTTTTCATTAAATATTACATTTCTAGACTGAAATATTTTCCTATCATTAATGATCCATAAATGGAAACCAAATTCATCCTCACCGTAACCAACAAATGTGCATTTCTCTTATTTAGCCTCTAGTTTGGTCCGATACTCTTTCTTGATGAGAGGAAATGCTTCACATCTAAATACTCTAAGAAAATAATAATCAAAATTCTTACCAAACCAAGCTTGTTCTAGAATGCCTCCATCTAAAGGCATAGAAGGTCCTCTATTAATCAGATATACTACCATGCTAATTGCTTCTACCCAAAACTATAAAGGCAACCCTATATGTAACCTCATGCTCCTAACACATTCTATTATTATTATGTTCATCATTTTAGATACCCCATTCTATTTTGGAGTTCCTGGAACCATCCTTTGCCTATGGATTCCATTGTTATAACAATAATCAAAGAAATCATTACTATAATACACACCTCCATTATCTGATTTGAGACATTTCAACTTGAGACATGTTTCATTCAAAACCAAGGATTTCCACTTCTTAAAAGTGTCAAATACATTAGATTTATTTTTAATGAAATAAACCCAAACTTATCTAGTTTACATGATCTATAAAATTAAAATTATAATTGGATCCACTAATAAAATATATTTGAGCTAGTCACCATACATCTGAGTGTACTAAATCTAACTTGTGATCTTTCTTTGTGGGTTTAACCTTTAGGAACTTAACATGCTTCTATTTTTTATACATATAATTTTCATAGAAGTATAGATATATATCTTTCAATCTAGGCAAATTATCTTTTAAGATATGCATGCCCTTATGGCTCATATGATCAAACTTGTAGTGCCACATATTTGCATCTCTATGCAACAAAAAAATCAATATAATCAACACTACCAGTCAAATACAAAGTACCAAATTTCTTACCTCTCAAGATCATAAGAGCACCTTTGGTAACTTTCTAATAATTTGTAGTAAACAATATTGAACATCCCTCACTACCCAATTGCCCAACTGAAACCAAATTCCATCTCAACATAGGCACATGTCTAACATCCTTAAGGATCCATGCATTCCCATTTTTCATATTAACCTAAACATAACCTTTCCCTACTATCTCACATGGTTAATAATCACCAAGATATACATTTCCTAGATTGTCTTGAACATAATTAGTAAAATAATACCCTAAATCTAATACCTTAAATCTAATACCCAAGACTTAGAAAAACTATCCATAGAAAAAATTAAGGAATCTTGACATGATTTAACTGATGTCACATTTACCTCATTCCTTTCCTCATTGTTGGCATTCTTATCTTGAAGTGATCAATAATCCTTCTTTGAGTGTCCACTCTTCCCACAATACCAACTATCATCCTGGATCTAGATCTGGACTTAGATCTACCTTTTGACTTTCCTCAGTTGCCTTTTCTCTTGTCATTTTTCCTCCTTCTAGTATCAATGGATAAATCATTACCTAAATATGATTCACCAATTCTTTTCCTTTACATATCCTTGCTAAGGATCAAACTAACATCCTCAGAATTCAATCTTCCCTTGGTAGAGACTACATTACTTATAGCCATAACCAAACTATCCCAACTATTAGGTAAAGAACATAATATTAGAAAATCTCTAACCTCATCATCAAACTTAATTCCAATCAAAGTGATCATACTTACAACTATATTAAAATAATTTAGATGATTATTTATTGAACCATTGTTAGACATTTTCATGTTAAACTATATTTTCTTAAAAAAAATTATTAGAAGATTAATGTTTCTCATATAACTTCCCAAGTTTATCCATGATATATTTTTTAGTTGTTTTATTTTCAATGTTAAATGCTATAGAAGATGTAAGGCATAACTATATGGCTCATAATGCCTTCCTATCAAGTAATGACCAATCTGCATCATTCATACTTACAGGTTGTCCTCCTTTTCCCTCTAAGGGGAGTTTAATTTACTTCTAATATAGGTGATCTTCCATCTACATTTTCCACAAACCAAAATTATTACCATAAAAATTCTCAACTTTGAATCTAATCTCTTCTCCCATAGCTCCCACTCAAACTAATAGCCTTCCTGTGATTTACCACTTCAACAAAACACAACCAATGGCTCTAATACTAGTTATTAGGAATAAAAAACTTATAAATCTAGATCTACTATTACCATAAACCAAACCTTAAAGCTATGAAATAAAATACATCATGAAAACATTCCTTAATTCACCATTAATATGAAATCATAAATGAGAGCAAGATAAAAATAATATAGATAACATAGATATAATGTGGTTCACCCAATGTGGTCTACATCCACTAATGAAAATTCTCAAATAAATCAATAATTTAAAACAAGATTACAATGAAATCTCATAGAGATATAAAAATATGATATATAAAGTGTTGTACAAAAACTACACTTTCACATGCACCTACACAATGTTGTATCATATAAGTTACTAAACCATACCCTATAATAAACATCTACACTTTACAAAACACCTGCACTTTGACTCTAATCCTCAAAACAACACCCTAAAAATAAACCATCAACCTCTAAAGGCCACACCACACCCTGTATATATAAAAAAATGAAAAAAAATCCATAAAAGGGGGAGAAAATGTGTAATGCTTATCCAAGATAAGCATTATCCAACATGTGACAACCCTTTTCCACCTTATCAAGCCTATCTAAAAGCTTTCCCAAGGATAAATTTTACATATTCATCTTCTCCAACTTCTAAAGGCACATTTTACCATGACACATGTGACCACAACCAACTCCACTCAAGGAAGGAGTTACCTTTTCCCAAAAATAACTAGCTTCCTCAAAATAAGGAAGTCAACATGGGAAAAGGCATCTAACAACTAAATCCATGAAATATGGAATACATATAAATTATGAATACAATGAATATTATACTCACATGTGGAGAACATGAAAATTACACCCCCCACATCCTTGGAGCTCTTTAGACCCCCAAAATTTATTCCTATGGTCATGTGATAGCCCCAAAGGGCTCTGCACTCAACATGGCTAAGGATTAATCCAATTATGTAATTAAAAATCCATAAATAGGATCATTAATATTTAGGATAGAGGGGCATTTAAGAGGTGTGGGGTGGGTTGATTAAGATATTTGTGGCATTTATGGCCTAGGGATGTCTTCCAAAAAAATGATGTCACCTGATGATGTAGAATTCCATATGCATTTTTAAAAAGTAATTATTTAACAAGTTTCCATAGAATTCTTAATTAGGCTCTAATTTGGTTTAATTAGCTCTTAAGCATGATTAAGCACTTTTTGCACAAATTACTGAAATTGATCAGAATGTCATTTTATTAGTCCAAAATTTTATTAGATTAGAATTAGAATGTGATGTTAGATGCATTGGATCTGTTATCCCATTTAGGATTTTTTTAACACAAATAACAAAGGCATGTGTCTTGTACAATAAATTTAATAGAAAAGATCAATCCAAAGAACTTGATGAAAAATTAGCATTTTGACTTGAAATGATTTAATCAAAGTTATCTAACCCATAAATTACATTTCCCCATTTAGTAATACCATAGCCAAAATTGGCACTTGAATATATCAATTTCAACTTATTTAATGTGTTTTAGTGTTTTAAATCCAAATTGTGCATTTTGGTAGAAAGTGGTCAAAAGCCTAGTTAGAGGTTATTGGTGGCCAATTTTAGGTGTTTACATTTTCCCCCTATTTGGGAAGATGTTTCAAACCATAGGCAAAGAAATGTCTTCTCAAATAATAATAAAAATGGCCTGAATGCCAAAAAGAAGATGATGATTAAAAAACAAAGCTCCAAATGGTTTTTGGAAGCCTATGATAATGCCCCCTTGAGGGAGTGGCTATTAAATTTGTTGATGGATGATCCCTCAAAAAGAATCAAGAATAAAGGTGGAATTAACCCATGGTTGAGATTAATCCAAATGAGAAAAATGCTTGTATGCATTAATTTAAAAAGGATGTTAATTTTCTCGAAGGTAGTTATAATTAGGAATAAAAGTCAAAATAATGATTTTCCCATAGGTGGTTATAATCATTAAGAGGACTTAGATCAGATAAATATGATGGTGCCCCAATTAGGGCTAATTAGAAATCATAACTCAAAGATATAACCTAGAATTCAGATTAAAGATGAGCGGGTGCAAAGTGAGGAAAGAGATGAAAAGAAGAATAAGATTGATCATTAGAAATGATTAAGCTATACCTACCAATGAGGAGATTCTCATACTTATTAATAATGATACAAATAGAATGGGCAATGGGATGATTTAATCAAGATGTGTGGAAGGATTTTCCAAGGTGCCAATGAGAAACTTTTGTGGCTCCATTGATTGTAGACCTTCTTGAAGCTGATTTCTTTTGTAGCATGTAATGGTAGGCATCATGATAGAACACCATGAAGAATTGGCCAAAAAATTCATAAGGATTGACTCTTGATATAATAAACACTCATAAAAAATGCACCAATGATACAAACTATGATGATAATGTTGACATATGAATATGGATGGACTCAGGCATAATGTGTGTAAGGAATCACCTAATGAACACATATAGACTGAGTCAAAGTAACAATGCTAAAAGTAGACAAATAGGCAATAATATAAACAAATAAATAAACACACAAAAATCACAAAATTAGACAAACAACTTGAAATAAATTAAAAAATAGAAATATTGAAAACAAAATCAAAAGAAAGCATCCTAATAATGACTTTGCCCTAGTAGGTTGGATTAAGGATAACTGACTAGGCTTATACATGACAAATGTTTTTGGATTTTTTAAAATGTTAAGAATTTTGTTTTTTGACATTTTGAGGTATCTCAACTTGTTATATAATGACAATATACCTACTTGAAAAATGGTGAGAGCGTTTGGTATAGGCTTCTCACAAAACTATGAGAGTATTTGACTTAGGTTGCTCACAAAATGGTGAGAGCATATGGAAAGGGGGGCTCAGATGAACTCAACATGAATTGAGCATGACCTAAATATCCATGGAATGACCTCAAGTCATATTAATTACATTGACACAAAAGGTGTGGAAAAACCAACTAGGTCCCAACAAGTTCTCAAATCCGATAAATGGCTAGTCAAATGAAACTAGTAATGGCAAGGTGATGTAGAAATGCATGATAAATAAGTGTTGACCTTATTTTTCCTATAGGTATTTATAAATAAGATATAATTTAAAGATAAATGATACTAATTTTCCCATAGGTGGTTATAGTTAGTATCAATACTGGTGAGACACTAATTTGCCCATAGGCAGTTATAATCGGGCTCACATAACCAAACTTGATATAAAATGGGAAATGAAAGTTATCTTGAAAAATCAACTATCACACTACCTTAATAGACTATAATTTAAACATGGATTGGATTTATTATTTAAACTTCATTATAATCCCCATATAAAATGTGTAAGAAAAACCAAAGTAAATAAGATCAAAATAGGATTGGATAAGATGACTAAAAATAAGCTTTGGTGTAGATAGGAGTGGAATGATCAGAAATAATGGCATTGCTTTAGGATAATGATGGTTTTTGATAGGTTGGATAAAAATGGTAAGATTTATACCCCCAAGAGATGGGGTAAATGGAAGGATATGTGATAATGGTAAAATAATATGTGACAACGGTAATAACACGATAATGTGAAATGGTATGGTATATGTTTTTGGCCTAGGTGAAATGGTATGGTATCTAATAAATACTCATAAATAATTCACCAATGATAAAAACTATGATGATAATGTTGACATATTAATATGGATGGACTCAAGCATAATGTGTGTAAGGAATCACCTAATGAACACATATAGAATGAGTCAAAGTGACAATGCTTAAAGTAAACAAATAGGCAAGAATATAAACAAATAAATAAACACAAAATAATCACACAATTAGACAAACAACTTGAAATAAATAAAAAATAGAAATATTGAAAACAAAATCAAAAGAAAGCATCCTAATAATGACTTTGCCCTAGTAGGTTAAATTAAGGATAACTGACTAGGCTTATACATGACAAATGTTTTTCAATTTTTTAAAATGTTATGAATGTTGTTTTTTTGAAATTTTTAGGTATCTCAACTTGTTATAGAATGACAATATACCTACTTGAAAAATGTTGAGAGTATTTGGTATAGGTTTCTCACAAAACTATGAGAGTATTTGACTTAGGTTGCTCACAAAATGGTGAGAGCATATGGAAAGGGGGCTGAACCCAGCATGAATTTAGCATGACTTAAATATACATGAAATGACCTCAAGTCATATTAATTACATTGACACAAAAGGTGTGGAAAAACCAACTAGGTCCCAACAAGTTCTCAAATCTGATAAATGGCCAGTCAAATGAAACTAGTAATGGCAAGGTGATGCAAAAATGCATGATAAATAAGTGTTGCCCTTATTTTTCCTATAGGTGGTTATAACGAAGATATAATGGAAAGATAAATGATACTAATTTTCCCGCAGGTGGTTATAGTTAGTATCAATACTAGTGAGACACTAATTTGCCCATAGGCGGTTATAATCAGGCTCACATAACCAAACTTGATATAGAATGGGAAATGAAAGATATCTTGACAAATAAACTATCACACTACCTTCATAGACTATAATTTAAACAAGGATTGTATTTATTATTGAAACTTCATTATAATCCCCACATAAAATGTCTAAGAAAAACCAAAGTAAACAAGATCAAAATAGGATTGGATAAGATGACTAAAAATAAGCTTTGGTCTAGATAGGAATGGAATGATAAAAAAGAATGGCATTGATTTAGGATAATTATGGTTTTTGATAGGTTGGATAAAAATGGTAAGATTTATACCCCCAATTGATGGTGTAAAAGGAAGGATATGTGATAATGGTAAAATGATATGTGACAACAGTAATAACATGATAATGTGAAATGGTATGGTACATGTTTTTGGCTTGGGTGTGGCTTTTGGTTCTATTATTCTTGATGATGGGGAGATGTAAATCCTAATAAACAAATGATACAAAAAAAAAATTCTTGATCATGTTAATTTCTAGTCCATACCTCATCTAAATAGTTTATCCATCAAGAATTGCTTGTAGATTTGGATTCTAAGAATGTTTTTGTGTTCTTCATTGGTCACTGATTTTGATTCCTTCAAATGTGAAAACAAGGTATCTTTTTATCCTCTACAAAGGAAAGTGTAGCCATAGATGTGAAATACTGACAAATAATAGATGGTATGTTTGATTGTGAAATAGAATGGTAGATGATAATGGAATGTGGAAAGGTTGGGAAAGAAATGAAGATCAAGATGTTTAGTCACACATAATGTTGTTGATGTCAGATTTGACATAACTTTGATTTTGATGGGGCTAAAGACTTATTCTCTCAATATGACCATAATTTTTTTTTATTGTTTGGGCTTGAGAGTAGCTACCATCTGGTTAGGTTGTAGATAGGAAGCTATTTTGATTTGATTTTTGATTTTTTATTCATCATGCAGTGAAGAAATTTTCTACTTAGCTATTGGTGCCTCAAATATATTTTCACCAATAAATTTGTCTTGATTATCCCATAACACCTTCAAGAAGGTTTTACTAAGAAATGTTGACTTTTAACTTTGATTTTCTTCTAGTGCTTCCAAAAAAGTATCACTAGAAGATGTTGAGTTTGAACTTTTCTTGTCCCCTAGCACCTCTAAAAAGGTTTTACTAGGAGACTTTTCTTTTGATACATGAATTTGGTTTTGTCCTCCTTTATCTTCTTCAACTACTATGTCACCATGGATACAATTCAGCAAAGTGTGATTCTATCGATCCCAATTGACACTTATGGGAGATGGAATGTCAATAATATAGATATTTTGGTTGATGGTAATGGCCTTTGGAATGGTAATGGAATGGGGAGAGGATGCACAATCCTTGTAGAAGATACTAGGATAACTCATGTTGAAGCTGAAGTACTCATTCTCAAAAACTATAGAAGGATCACAAATGTATTCAAATTGATCTGCAAGGTATGCATAACCAATGTTATAACAACCAGAACATATTCTTATTCTAAATATAATTATAACTCAAGGGAATTGAAATATGATGTTGAGACTAATGTTGATTTAGATTTTTATGCTAAATCTAATGTCGATCCAAGAGTAAAACCTAACTCTATCTTTGATTCTTCAGGGTACTCTATTTTAATGATGTCTTGTTGAATTCTTGGTATTAGATAAGCAACAACCTGTAATGGCATGATGGGCTCCACCAAGATAGGTTTTTCAAAGTGAGACTCCTCTATAATGGGAAAAATGTTAAGAGATAACTCCTTAGAGATTGGATTATCAATAGGAGGATCTTGAAAAATAGGCATATGGTCAAGGTAATGATTTACCCAAAGGTAGTTATAATCATTAAGAAATGACTTAATAAAGATTGGCTCATCAAAGTGAGACTCCTCAATAATAGGTATAGGATTGAAAGGTAATTAATCATAGGTTGACTTATCACAAATGGTTAGTTCAACAAAAACATCTTGGATTGGTTGGTTATTTTGGGGTTCCCAATGACTTGGAAAATACTTATTTTAAACATAGCTTGGTCTTTGAATGATTGGATTGGTTAAGGTTTTGTAATGAATGAGTAATGGCCTATCGTTGGATAATGGTAGTATATTTTGGATCATGATTGCCCACATGAGCCAAAGGATAAATTCTTAAAATGGTAATGACAGGATGGTGTGGAGCTTGATTTCTCTCATAAGCCAAAGGACTAGGTCCTAGAATGGTAATGGTATGCCTTGGATATTGTGGAGCTTGATAGCTCATATAATCCAAATGAGGGTTTGGGGTAGCTAATGATTTAATAATAAAAGGACATCATAGAACTTGATTTATTTCACAAGCCAAAGCATCCAAGTCCTCCTGATAAGCCATATCATCCCAATCTTGAATTATATCATAAGCTGGTTCTTGATTATGTTTTGCATATTGATTATTTTAAAAATGATATTGATCCATATCCAAAACAACATTATCTATAGTTAAGTATTCAAAGTCTTCCTCATAAGTCTCTTCATACCAATCAATTTCTTGATTTGGATCATAAATAGATTCATGACTCTATTCCTATGAATGATTATTATGGGGTGGATAGAATTCTATCTCACAAACCATATTAGCATCATCGGGGTCTTGACTAAATCCATAAAAGTCATTTTGTGTAACCATTCTATCATAAGTTTGATTATACATGACTTCAACATAGGTTTAGCTAGACATATTTGCATAAATGATGAAAGTTCTAAAAACAAAAAGGCTTAAAGTTCTAAAACCTCTTAAAAACTATGTTTAAAGGACACATGGTCTAACTTGGTTGATATAGGAGTTGTATCTTTAAACAATGATTTGATCATAGACCCATATCTCCAAAATGGTTTATGCTAAGACTTGGCATAAAATAGTCTAACGTAGAATGTCTAATGTCAAATTTCATATGCATAAAAGGTCAAGCATCTAAATAAAAACTAACATGTCAAAGGTCTAGGTCAAAGTGTTCCAAATAAGGTCTAAACTAGGAAAGGGAAAAGAGTCTCTAGGTCTTTTATCTAAACACAAAGTCAAAATCTAGGCTCAAATAGGCTATGCTAGGACTTTTGGCCAAATAATGTCAAAATCTAGACTTCAAACAAAGGTATGATGTGATTTTGATTTAATCTAACAAGTTTGGAAATGGCTTTGACATAGACCCAACACATGAAATCAAACATAAACATGATAAATTGGCATAAGACATAAGGAAAAAGTATTTTAGAGAAAGGTTGTGTTCTCCTAAATAAAGTCACAAAAAATGATGAGGATAGGCTTTGAAGAAACAAACCATCAATAGTTTTCAAATTTGGGTAATCAGTTGACTAAAGTTATGCAACCCAAAAGAGAAATATCTATGTATCAACCCCATGAATTAAGGCCTAAAAATAAATAAATAAATTTTTGAATCAAAAATTGACAAGGTTAAATGAAAAATCAATGTTAAAAACAAGGATTTTACCAAACAAGTTAGACAAAATTGGATAGCATGATGAGACATAAATGAGGTCCAAATGACTAATGTGACATGGTTTAAAATAAACAATTTTTAGTGTAATGGTAAACAAGTCTTAAAATAAATTGAATAACCTAATGGTGTAAACGTGCTCAAATGATGTGACCAATGCTATGTTTCAAAGACTCAAGAAAAGTTTTGACATGATTTGGGTAGCATAACACTATGCTCCACAACTCAAATTGACACACACAAATAATTTTAGTAAAAATTATAAGGCACAAGTGTGGTGTAAAATGAACAACATAACACCTCTTTGGAAAAAAGAGTGATGTATAAAAAAATTTATTTTGACATGATTTACAAACAAATAATCACATTTTAGTCTCAAAACATACCAAGCAAAAATGACCAAAATACTTTAAGTATAATTATCTAAATCCTAGCAATTTTTTTAAATGTGGGGTTGACTAAACTAGAAAAAATTTAAAATGTTTCTAAGGGGATAAATTACAGAATGAATTTCATGCCAAATGATGCAAAAGAAAAGAATGAAAATTGGGTGTTTACAACACTTGGCTTGTTGTAAAAAGGTCTAGGCCGAATTGTAACCACTACATCCTGATGTTCACGTAGTGTAGTGTGATGTCCAAAGTGTAGATGCATCCCATGTATAACTCCATCACTAGGTGTTTTAACTACTCAAAACTTTTGATCCTAGTGAGAGTGGGTGAAGTCAATGTTGGGAGATGAAACCCTAGGTCAAATATTCCCTAAAGAACTCATGGGAGGTAATGATGTCTACCTCACAAGCCAAGATGCAATGAAATGAAAGACATAAAAAGAAAGACTTTAGGGTTGTTTTTAGGGTCACCCAAACTATGACAAGTTTTTGGGGAGTGCTTTAGATGACATTGTTTCTAAGCCTTAGACTTAGGATTTTTATAATAAGGATGGTGCTTTTCATTACAAGGGTTCCCTAAAGGGGACAAATGGAATATAATACATGTGTAAAACTTATTTTTGCCAAACAAGTTCTAATTTAAACAAATAATTGAATACAAAAATCTTGAAAAAGTGAGTTCATTTTTAAGCACCAAGTTGAATGATTGGGTGTTGCTATTTTGACCCCTTGGTCTTAAGTTATAACTTTGAAATCCTAACTTATCAAACCATTAACTTAAGCACCTAAATTTTTAATTAATCCCAAAAGGAAAGTTCCTAATTCATTTTAAAACATTCAAATTAAGTGTGAAAAGCACTAATTTAGTTTGACAAGATGACTTTCCATGTAGATCCTACAAGAAAAATGTTAGCAAGTTACTTAACTTTGAAACACTTTTTAGGATGAAACAAGAACTTTCAAAGAATGAGATCTTAGCTTGACAGTCAAGTTGGGTTGATAGTCAAGTTGGATTGATAGGTGAGCTAGGTTGGTAGTTAAGCTAGGTTGATAGGCAAGTCAGGTCAACAAGAGAGTTGGGTTGGCAGTTGATTTAGGTTGATAGGCAAGTTGGGTTGGATAGGTGACTTGGGTTGACATGTGAGTTAGGTTGGATAGGTGAATTAGGTTGATAGGTGAGTTGGGTTAAACCAGAGTTGAGTCAGGCCAAACCAAAGCTAAGTTGGGATGAACTGGAGCTAAGTTAGGCTAAACTAGACCTGAGTCAGGATGAACTAGAGTCAAGTTGGGATGAACCAGAGCTAAGTTGGGATAAACTAGATCTAAGTTGGGATGAACCAAAGCAGATTTGGGCCAAAATAGAGCCAAGTTAGACCAAAATAGAGCTGAGTTGGGATGAACTAGAGCTGAGTTGGGTTGTCTAGAGAATAAAACTATTGTTTATAAAAATAGACTTTTGTACTCAAATTTTTTCTTTGTTTGATTCCGTACTCTAAGAGCCTACATGATAATAGTTAGTAGTTTTCTTGTAAAGGGTTTATGAGAAAATATATGGGTTATGATCACATCAAGTGTGGCATTATGTGAACTAGGAATTTGATAATGAAGGGGAGATTAGTATTATGTTAGTGGATAAATCAAATCAAAAACACATTAAACTAACACCATCATGCCTAGTTATTAGGTTGAGCTTAATAACAAAAACAAATGAAAATCAAAACTAAAAAGTAAAGAAAAAGAAGAATCCTTCACCTTCCTTGGATGCTCTCAATGCTTTGTTTTAATGGCTTGATTAGTTTATGCTCATGAAATCTACTTCAATGGAAGATTGACTACCTCTATCTCTCATTGGCACCTTGATTGGATTTGACTTCAATATTTTGGCATCATAACTTTGACATGTGAGAGATTTTTGAAATCAATTTTGCATGGTAACTTTTCACAAGTTAAGCTTAAAATTCATGTGATAAGGCCTCTTATTTATAAATTTTTGTAAATTCCTAGAATCAATTTGAACCATCCATCTCAAGATTGAGATGTGTGGATAAGGATTAATCCAAGTATGTAACTAAAAATCTATAAATATGATCATAAATATTTGGGATAGAGGGGAATTTAAGAGGCATGGAAGAGCTTTGATGAGGCATGGGGTGGCTTGATTTAGATATTTATGGCATTTATGGCCTAGGGATGTCTTCCCAAGAAATGATGTCACTTGATGATGTATATATTCAATATTCATTTCTAAAAATAAGTATTCAACATATTTCTATGGAATTATTAATTAGTCTCCAATTTGGTTTAATTATCTCTTAGGTGTGATTAAGCACTTTGTGCATAAATTACTCAAATTGATTAGAATGCCTTGTTATTAGTCCAAAATTTGACTAGATTAGAATTAGAATGTGATGTAAAATGTGTTAGATCTATTATCTCATTTATTATTTTTTCAACACAAAATAATAAAGGCACATGTCTCATATAATAAATTTTATAGAAAAGAAAAATATAGATCACCTAGGTGCAAAATTAGCATTTTAACTCAAAATGATCTAATCAAAGTTAGCTAGCCCATAAATTAAATTTCCCCATTTCATAATACCCTATCCAAAATTAATACATAAATATATTAATTTCAAATTATTTAATGTGTTTTAGTGTTTTTAAGCTAAATTATACATTTTGGTGGAAATTGGTCAAAAGCCTAGTTGGAGGTCATCGACAGGCAGTTTTAGGTGTCTACTTTGGTGGTTCTTGAGGAAAGGAGGGGGAGTCTTGAATCTTTGGTAGGGAAAGCTCATTTAGTTAAGCTAACACCTCTTTTCCTTCAACTAGTTCCTAGATCATCTTAGCTAGCACTTCTTTCTGCTTTGTGTCATCTTTGATTGATTTCCATAAGGGGAAAGCATAAGGCTTGGCCTCCTTATCCTTTTCTTAAATGGGTGTGGGAAGGGGTGTTTTCATAAGAGACAATATGACATAGTTAGGATCATTATCATATAATAGGATCCATGATGGGATGAATTAATGTTCTTCAGCTGATAAGAGTGATATTTGGTAAGGTTGATTAGGGGGTTGGGTTTGGGCATGCATAGAATTAAGAGAGAGAAATTGGGGTATAGGGTTGGACTATCTCATTAAGAGTAGTTGATAATCATTTTATTTTTTGGATTTGTCTTACCTAACTAAGTATTCTTACTTAAACCTTAACTCTTGATCCTGAACATAAGCTTAATATTCAAGATTTTGCTATTTCCTATAGTACTCTTCCCTATCAACCTATCTTAGTTTTTATTCAAAATCAAGAATTATCTCCTTGAAGCTCATTTATGGTTGACTAGAGAAAGGTAGACTTTGACAAGTTTGGTAAATCAAATCTTGAGGTCCACTTGGGGTGAAGCCATGAACATTTATATCTTGATATGAATGATAAGGAATGAAGGAAAATTTATTTTAATCAAATGGGTGATGATACATACCAAATGATGGTGATTAAGAACCTAGGCTACTTATACCAACTTATTTTCATAATGGAGTGCCATTGATGTTAACTTGATTATTTCCCAAAAGTTGATTAGAGGAAAGACACACCAATAATATTTCCACTCTTTTGGACCTTGGTCCCATCAAGTGTGATAGAAACTATTTATGACCAAATCTATGCCCTAGCTAAGAAAGGGGATTGTTCAGGTCCTCTTTCTCAAAATCTGGTCCAACATGGAAACAACCCCATGCTATGGTCACCTATGGTGGGGTTAAACATCTGAAAAAGGCTGACTCCTCTTTGATGATCACCTAAACTAATACTTGTATAGGGGAAAGAGTTATAAAGAGGGAAAAGGCTCTTAAGAAGGATAAAAAGGTGATGCACCAAGAGATTTAAAGTGTTAAATGTTAATTGCATAAAATAGATTGAGCCATAAAACACTACAAACCATAAAGGAGCATAGATCATGAATTAAATCTATAAGAAAAGTAGGGGATCAATAATATAAAATTAGAAGAAAAAAATAATAGATAGAAATAATTTCACACTAAAATTATCATATAATATCACATCTTCTTCATTGTTAGATGGAAAAATGAATACAAAAGGCCTCAAGGGCACATAAAAAATGTTTAATCACACTTATGAGGTGAGAGGCACCTATTAAGTTGAAGAAAGATAAAATTCTAACTACTATTACTTATATTCTATTACAAAATGATTATTTACCAAAGTAGCAAAATAAGTAAAATGATAACTAGTCCCTTCAAAAAGGGAAGAGATAACTATTATAGGAGAGAGGTAGAAGAGAGAAGAAGGAACACATCTTCCTAGACATTTTATTGAGCTACCACCTCACCATTTGAGATTATCCATGATTTACCACCTATCAAGGGATGCTCCATGATATTTTGGTCCAATCATGATGAGTCCATCATCAATTAGTTAGCCTGCACTGGCTCTAGTTTGTCCTTGAGTTCCTCTTATTAGTTGAGAGATCCACTAGAATATAAGGGCTTGTTTTTGAATGATGAAAAAGTCATTATGAGTGAAATTAGTCCCCTTAACTATTTTTCCAACTACCAAATTTCCACTTTTATTTCAATTTTTCATGTCATCTTCCACTTGTCATCACTATGAGGACCAAATATTCATATCTTTCTCAATAGAGTAATGGCATGCATGCTCTAACTAGTAGTTTGTCAAATTTATATCCATGTTTAAAGATGGGATCATCTCTAAAACATCACCAACATGCCTTTATCCTTTGAAACTTAGACCTAGATTAACTTTGATCTATATTAGGTTTAAAATACCTAATATATCCCTATAGAGCCTTAATGGTAGATCTTGATTTTGAAATATTCATTCTAGTTCCCTTAAGACTCTCATCAAACTTGGATCCATGTATTTCCACCATCTTGGGTTCAACTTGAGCTTGTTTCTTCATATTTTTTTTCTCAGGTTCAAAAATTACCTCACTAACCTTTGTCAAAAATATCCCAAGCTCAATTTGTTCATTTGATGTTGACTATTGACTAAAGCTATCCCAATAAGGACACTTGGTAGCCTTACACTTGGTTTGAACCCCATTGGCTTCTTGACCTTTTTGACCCCCATTCATCATTGATCTACTTGATAGATTAAATATGGATAATTTAATCTTATGTGGGTTTAAACATGATTGTGACACTTGTAAATCATGCCTTTGTACTCAAGATCTTGTCATTTTGTCATATTCTCTGCTTACACCATGTACTGGCCTCATTGGTCTCCTGGGTTCATTTTCCCTTTTGACTCATATGATCTTTCATGTGTTTGACATTTGTTGGCTGCATGTTTATCATTAGGATCTCACTAAGGATTTTGAACCCAAATAGCCACTTACCAAGGCTTAAATTTTTCCATTCACATGACCATCATTTGAAGTCTACAAGGATGTATTTGACATCCTAAAAACTATTAAATTTAAGCTCTAATATATTTTTACTAGAGCATAAATTTACCATCTACACGAATGCCTCTCACTATTTAACCAACTTTGAAAAATTATATCTCAAAGCATAGAAATCATGAAGGCACAAAAATTATAGGAAATGTTATTCTTACTAAAAGGGATGAACCCATTTGATCCATTGGTCTCAAGATCCATCAAAGCGAATATATTAAATGCATAAGTAGTCTAGTTCACTTGATCATGTGTGATGTCTTAGTGATGGTCTAGTTCAATCAGGAACTCTACTCAGAATCTAGGAAAGTTTTATATGTGGGCCAAAAATGGCCAATAGTCACCTCAACCATACCAAAAATTGAACCAAGTAATATAATAGATTGGTTCAATGAAATCCATAAAATTTCAACTAGGATATCAGTATGTAAAAGTCCATGATGTGGTAATAGTCCATAAAATAGTTTTATAATCTGAAATTGATTTGAATTTTTTAATATTAGGCACAAATTATATACCATATTCACCTTATATATGTATCATGTTGAAATTATGTATAATAATGGTGCCAATGTATAGAATTATGATAGAATTATGAATCTAAATCATATAAGTATGTGTTTTGGGCAATTCATAAATTGTGTAAGTGTGGATAACATGATTATAAAGCATGCTCCCACTATAAATTGATAAATATTAAAATTTATATAAGTACCAATGTGGATTAAATGTTTCTAAAACATGGTCCCACTATAATATGGAGATGTTAAATACTAAATAAGTATGGATAACATTCTTCTAAAGCATGCTCCCACTAAATCTGAGAATTAAGAATATATGGAATCCATGCCTATATGACATGCCCCCATTGAATATGAAAATTTATATAAGTATCATATACTAGATAAGTGTGGATAATATGCTTCCAAATCATGACCCCATTGAATCTGAAAACTGTACCAAGTGTGTAGAATATGTCTCTATGACATGCCCACACTAATATTCCCCCCTTTTGAGGTGAGGTAAAATATAAGAAGTATTACTTACTTAACATCAAAAGGATAAGACAACTATATAATATATGAATGTAAACATGTAGCATATAACAAAGAGAAAGATAGAGAATTTTGTTAAAGATAATGATAATCGATGTTTCAAGCTACTATGTTGAGCCCATCATCAGGAAAATAATGATAACATGAAGGAAATGTCCAAGTAGATGTAATATTTAAGTGCATAGAACCAATGTGATCACATAAAGGATTAAGATACATGATAAATATCATGGAGACACATAGATAGTAATAGTAAAATTTTAACAATTAAACAAGCACACACACAAGAGCACTCAAATCAATTCAAAAAGCCATGGTTCAAGGAGACTACAACTAAGGGGCATGCTCAAATGTTACACAATCAAAGGCACATGACTTATTCAAATTTTTATTAAAAAAATAATGACATATTCAAATGTCCATACAATAAACAATGACATATGAAAATGTCAAATAAATCATATATAGGCATGAGGTCCACAAGCAAAGGATCATATTCAAATGATCAATCAAAAGGAAAATAATAGATAGGCAAGAGACTTAAGGAAGTACATAAATTAAATCATAAGCAACTAGCATAAAAATGACATAGTATCTCATGGATCAAATGTGTTAATAAAATTTAAAATGCATAACATATAAAAGACCATGTGTAAGATGTAATCATGGATAATGGCATGTATAAGTACATATAATCTTAAACATGATAATGAAATGTGATCATCAAACCATATAACCTATGAGTATCATGATCAAGTAGAATATATGTCCCCAATGTCCACATGACATAAGTAGATGGAAGGCCCAACATCCTAAATAGGAAAAGATAATGTACTTGTGTATGCTTGTATCACACTAAAATATAAGTGTGACACACATTTGTGTATGTATAAGTAACATGCATGTTATCTATAAACATGAAACTAACACATTGATGCCAAGGAGATAATAGAACATGTAGGTGTTGAAAATATTTTTGCATTTTTTAATGTTTTTTTTTTTTTTTTGGTGTTTTTAAAATATTTGAATAATCTAATCAAGGAAATAATCATCATCAAAAGGTGTAGGACTACCTAGAAAATTTCTCAAGATTTGCTTATATCACTACACTACCACCACTTCAATGTTTCTTACTAATGCTTTAACTAAAGCCAATGGTGTAGGAAAATAGTCATTTCCATCACAATGTATGAAAATTTATGTATTAATATCAATAAAATTTACACACATGTGTAGTATCTAGCTTAGAATTCCACTCAACTAGCCAATTTTATCCAAACTTTAGTTTTAAAATAAGTTCATAGTATAATATCCATATGGTGGAATATTCCACACGTGATCCATAGGATATAGGTAACCAAATTTATCCTCAATATTATAACATTAGTGGAGAGTATATTAGTTCATCTATATCGTGTCCCAGTTATGTGATAAAAATAGTACCATAAGTTTTATCCCACTTGTTATCAAACTAGATATGGTGGTAATATACCCTGTCAATATTAACAATAATAGTTAAATTCTCATGATTTGATATTTTTGAGAGATACTTCTTTTCTAAAATATAGGAATAATTTTATGTTTTTCTCATGTGGGACACAATGTGTACACATCCTTCATTCTTATCTTTTTGAATTTGGTTCTTCAATATCTCACATTGATTGGTATGATGGCCACTGATCTGATATTTAGATTATGGTACCATGTCTTATGTGGCTAGAAGTCTACTATGTGATCAATGTTTGGTAGAAGGAAAATAAATCATATTATGCTCAAGTAGCATAGATAAAATCATATTTATAGTATATTTTTATGGCATGATCTATACAAAAAATTGTGAATCCTTTTGAGAATACTCCACATTCTTCACATGATGAATTTATGTTTATTGATTGTAAGGTGGAATCAATTTTTTTATCTAAGAGAGGTGCATGGATTAACCAACATTTACATGCCCATTTGATTTTTTTTTTGACCTTATCTATATTTAGTTATATATTTTCTATAAGTGGATTTAGTTTATATGTATTAGGATCCATAGGTTTTAATAGGTTATGTGACAGGTGATCAAGTGGATCAAATTTCAAGTTTAATATTTTCACGTGTCATATCATAAGTGGTATCATTATCATTATCATATCAATCTAAAATATGGCCATATTTCTATTCAGTATTGACCAATAAAGGATGTTCAAATTGTAGGTGCTCTTATGGTTCTATTGGATATTTTGGTGATGGTTATTGGTCTTGATGTGCATCTATATGTATTTCAATATTTGGTGCCTTATTTCCATATAAAAACAAAGGATCAATTATACTTGACTCACCTATTTCATATGTGTGTGTATGCTTAAGATGGATGGATGTTTGGTGGTACTATTGTAGGGATGCCTTTAGTTTTAAAATGTATAATTTTCTAAAATTTGAAAGTTTCATCATCAATAGGGATGGATAATAAGGTCCCATCATCTATGAATTTTATACATTAATGAAGTGTAAATAGGATAACTTCCATGAAATGTATCTAAGGAATACCCAAAATTAAATCATAATGTAATGATTGAGACATGACCTGAAAAGTAGTTGAAACCATTTTTAGTCCCAATGTCACATCCAATGTGTTTTGACTAGCCAGAGGGCTATGTGAATTTTAAAACCCTTTTATGTGCATAACTATTTTTTTAATAATATTGGCATTAATACCCATGGTGGTTAGGAATTGTATGCTAAAAATGTTTAGGGTAGATCCATTATTAATGAGCACCATTTTGATACATTTATTTTGCATGGTCTCTTATATGAATGAAGACAAATTTTGGTTGGTAACATATTTGGTAACATATCTAGATCAAAGGCGATGATCTTATTATTTTTCTTGAGATATTTCATAATATCCATAAAATAAGTTGGCTCAATATCACTTAGAACTTGTGTATCATGCAATGCCTCATATAGGATATCTTTATAAACATTATATTTCTTTAGGAGCTTAAGGATTGAAATTTTTACATGCATATTTCTCAATTGGTCAATAATGTTATATCCCTTATATTTTTTACAAGTTTAGGTTTAAGAGACACCTATTGTATATTGACAAGTGGGGAAATAGGTTAAATAATCCTACCTTTTCAAGTAATAATAACATTAACCACATAATACCATATAATATGTGGTTGAATAATGGGTGTGAGATGGTATCTATTATTTAAATATTACTTAGGTAAAAAATTGGTTGAAAGCACGCACGTTGGCATCTAGAGATAAAATCTATAACATTGCAAAAACAATTTTGAAGAGAGATAAAGTGTTGTTTCCATTTTAAATCCCTCTCATTATTGGAATATAATTACTTAATATATTTAAAAAATAAACTAATTTATCAAACCATGTAAAATATGACATATTAAAACCTAAAATGGGTGATATATAATCCATGTTACACATATTATATAGAAATTAGGGATCAGTAGTAGAAAATTTAGAAATTCTTAATTGACCTAACATTTGATGTTCAAAGGTCAGGTTCAAATTTTTAACATTAAAATAAAGTATAAGTACTTGGAGTTAGCCTTAGAATAATATTAAAGGAGAATATAAAAATGACAAAGAATTAATAAACTTAGCTGGTTCTAATGCTAACATAGTGCTAGATATAGAACAGGTAGGAAGTAAGCTGAAAATAATTTTGGAATAGTCATCACATCTTGGATATGATGCTTCTATAGATCTAGACACTAACGTCAGATTGGGATGGTTGCATTTATTTTATTATTTGGGTTTGAAACAAGTGTCATGTATATAATATCCAATATAAAATTATGGGACCACCTAGATGCTTATGGGTTTTTCTTTGCCTTCACTTTGGTGCATTTAGATCTAGCTCATGGACTATTGATCCTCATGAAATGTCAAAACCCTAGTTATATATATTCATAGTGACCTTGGGTAAAAATGGGTTAGTGGGCACTATTGACTAATTTAACCATAATTTAAATTTGATCAACCTCATATATTTGAAAACTATTTATAAGGGTATACTAGGGAGGGAATTATGTTTCATGATCCTAGTGAGGTCATTTAATGTGCCCTTAGCCTTGATCATTTTCATCTCTAGTATTTAGTTGGTCTTATGTCATCTAGGGGTCACTTTTTGGGTCATTAAATAGAATTGTACGGTTACTATGGGAGGATAAATGTTTCAAAAGATACTCTAACATCCTATATGTTAGGATCATGTTAGAGATGTTAGTTTTGAACTAACAATTTCATGTGCAACATTTAAAACAAGAAAATTAGGTTATTTTATGTGGTTTTCAATTTTTATACAACTTGTGTAGTAAATTTGGCATGTGTAAAGACTTATAGAGTGACTCTTTATCTTATTTAAACTCAATTACCTACTTGGGAAGCTTTATAAATTTCAAAAATGGTAAAAAATTATTCTACCTTTCCATCGCTCTCATGGGCAAGCAAAAATACTTAATCAGTGTTTACATGGTAAGATATGAGGAGGTGACTTGGATAAAATGATATTTAAGGATGAAAATAATATTTTTATACTCAAAATTCATGTAAATTTTTTAAGGTTTGGTTTATGGAGCTTTATGAACCATTACTTAGAGTGTTAGTGGAGCTTTTATGCCTACACATCCCCATCACCTCATGTTTTCTATTCTATTTAGATTGTTCTATGTAATTAAAGTTGTGTACATAATATTAGGGATTTATAATTATTATCACAAGTTTATAATCATATATTAATGTGTTTCATTTACGGAATCATCATCAACTATCTCAATTTGCTAGGAACATTCCATTGAGGTCTATAGACAGTCATTTTCATGAATTATAGATGTTTATTCTTCCTATGTTGGTTATAAAATCAAAGGTGATATTTTTTATCACTATTGACACTTGTATTTTCACCCATTAGGATATTAATATCTCTCCTCATCCAAGTGGCATAATCTAAAAATCCCTCTTGCTATGGGTGACAATGTTGAGAGATGAATCTCTAGAAGGGCTAGTTCCCTTGATGCATTCTTTAAATCACTTCCTTACCTATCAACTTGTGGATGAAAAGGGTTAAGAGAAAAAATAATAAAACAAAAAAAATTGATGTAATAATGTTTAATATTTTCCTATTTTATTGAATATTTATTACTTAAAGATAAACAAAGTCTTACACAAAACTCACGACTCAAAATGCATTGTCACATCAATGTTTCATATGTGAGGTTCAAGAAGGTATTTGATACTTAGAAGATTAATGGTTGACTAAATGAGTTAATAAAATTATAACCAATTATAATAAACATATACATTTATAGAATAATACTAACAAATAATTGCAATAATACCCTTTTTGCACACTTGGTAGACAATCAAGGATAACATGCTAGAAAAAAAGATCTTCTACTAGACAAGACCAAAAGTATCGCATTAACACTCAATTAAAAAAAAATTAAGTAGGACAAAAACTTTTATTTCTTCAATATTCCTTCAAGTAAATAATTTTCTAGGGCTTCACCATCAACCAATGGAGGCTACAAAAAAGAAGCAAAATAGTCCATATTTATAGCTTTTGAGAGAAAGGCAAAGCAAAGGAAGTCAAAAGGTCAGTTAGACATGTGTAAATTTTTATAAATAAGATGAAAATTAATGTATAATATATATTAAATTATAAATGGAACATCAAGGAGTCCAATTGTCCATACAAGCCATGAAAATTGGGAAAAGTGGCATAAAACTCCCTATTTTGGCACAAAAAATTACCTTCATTATTTGCACATATTTGAACATCCCACCAATAATTATGGATAATTATTATGATTTGAATAATATTTAATGTCTCAAATAATGAAATTACATTCATTTTTTTCATTCCTACTCCTTTGGAAACTCTTGGAATGAAGCAGTCATTATCTATAGTCTTAAAACTCCTTATTTCAGTCACCCCTCACACTTGGCGTCAAAAAAGTATTTATTTTACCATGAAAATAAATGTGAGGGAGTGAATTAAACCTATAAATATTATCCATTTCATTATATTTATTATACTCACCTAAAAAAGACATCCACTTGAATTTTCCACACTTTTCACTATTGTGCTCACTATGCCAGTTTTGACTAGCTAAAAGGAGATCTCTAGTTAAGCCACTTATAAGTTTTTTAATAGGATAAAATTAATATATGGAGTTATAATAGGTATTTATCCTCTCTCTAAACTTTATTTCATCTTTTAAAACCTCTTAAAACCAATAAAACATAGAAAATGGTGAGAAAAACACTATTTTGCATGTCATCCATATAATTTTGTACATTTTATTTTCATGGGAGGGATATTGAGTGAGTATTATCCATGATAAAATATTTTTCATTACCAAAATATTCCATTTGAATGTCTCTCCATGCTTGTTTTCTCCATCCAATTATGTTAAGGCTTTTACTAGGGTTTTAGACTATTTTTGTTCTTAACAATTGTTCATACAGATGGAACATTAAAGTTTATAGATAATGACTTAAATTTTTTGGTTATGACCTTATATAACCTCTCATAACCCATTTTTTCCTATGAAGAGCCTTATAAATTATATGTGCTTTACTAATTGATCTATCAATCTTATTTCTCCACTTTCATGCATGCTTGAGCTATCTCCAAGCTAAAAACAATCTTCTTAGAAGTTTATTGGCACAAAAAAAAATCATAAATGTCTTAATTCACTCCAAAATTATGTCCCAATCATATAGATATCTTATTAAAGAATATAAAAGAAGGTAGATCTCTAATTGGCTTTAAGTCTCCTCAAGGCCTAATGGGCTTGGCATACCCCCTACTAATTTGGACCACTTGGACTAATCCAACATTATTATGGTGGTTTATTATGTATATTAACACTTCATTAATACTAAAAAATCCATCACACAACCCATCAAACACTCCTTTCATCTCTTTTGCCAATAAGGCCTAATGGGAACCTACTTGATTAGATTATTGCATGGATAATTAGGTCATCCTAAAGGGTTACAGATTGTTTGAGTTTTATTAAAAATATATCCATATTAAATACACATCCAAAAATGTTACTTTAATATCCTAATGCATCACATTAATCCCTTTACTCATGTTGGCACCCTTCACCTACTTTTACAAAGTTTTGATTTTCATGAGTGGCTAATCTTTGAGACAAAATAAAGAGATATATCCATCATCCCTATGGTAAAATGAAAGTATTTTGAGTTTTCTAAGATAATAATTATTATATTTACCAAAATTTAAGGTCAAACTCCCTCATTTAGATATATAACCAACTCAATTTGTCTAAAAAAGGGGATAAAAACCCCTATTTTCTTGTATTTTTGTCCAAATCCACTTGTGGATAACCTATCCAAACCAATGATACAATTATAAGCTATATAAACATGTTTTTAATTCCTAATTAATTCTTATGTATCTTTTTAATCCATTCAAAACCCTTTTCCTACATGATTCTTCATGTTTGTTCATTTGGCAAGGGTGCCTTCTAGTCACCTGTATGGACTGATGGGTTTATCCAAGCAAATAAAAGTGATTGAATATTTTTTATGAGTATTTAAGTGTATAAAACATTAATTTTAATCATAATGAATCAATTATTGTGTATTTCAACCTCATTTTCACTTTTACACAACCATTGTTCCATTTTAGCCCTTGTTTGCCTAGACCCTACTATAGTTGCATATAGGGATCTTAGGACCCTGTGTAGACTTTTATTTCCATTGAAATTATTTTATGACACCACTAAAATTATCATGAATTTTGTCATTAAATATTTTACTAAGGTTAAGCTCCCATTTACTATATAAATGTATTTTATCCCAAATTGTGCTCCTGCTTGTAAGTTAACTGAGACCCCCTATCTGTAGGTTATTTTGGCTTTATCCATGGTGTAAAAACGTCCTATTTGTAATCTCAGGGTTAAAAACATTTTATCAGAATTTTATACACCTTAAATTCTCATGAAAATACATCAAAACTCAAGACTAACCTACTGTCTACATCATCTTACCTATCTAACCTGAGTTTGTCCTAAGGCATGTAGGTGGACTGAGACTTTATCCACTTGATCATGGTGTGTATTAGATCTTCAAGATACCCTTTGGGTTAAAAAAATTAATACTTCATTTATGGATCACTTATATTTCCATTAGATCTCAAATAGTGCCTATCCTACTTGACTCCTACTTAGACTGAGGTGCCATGCATTTTACCTTGCTATAGGTTCTAAAATAGGGTTTGATTAGGATGATTATAATGAGAATAGATTTTTTGAATCCACCTTGGATATCCCAACACTAGATATCCACATAATATTCATTTTTAAATATTAAAACCACATTGAATGTGCATAAACCATTCTTTCTCCCTATTTAACTTGTATAACCCTTGTAGGTTGTCATTTCATGCTTAAAGGAGGCCTATAGGTGGTCAGGGGCATGTTCTAATCACTATTAATAGGGTAAAAGCCTCATTTAAGATATAAAATACTATCTCCATAACTTTAACTATTTCACTTCACATAACAACTTATTCCAATTACCTAACCAACACCTATCTCATAATTTAGTCATCCCTATCTATAGGGCTGAGAGATCTTGCATTTATTGACCCCTATAGGTGCTCTTAGGTTAAAAAACAATCATTTTCAATCATAAAGAGTCTTGGAAATTTTATAGAGTTTATAATTATCCTTTTAAACCATGAACACAACTTAACCTCGATCTATGCAAGAAAGGACTTATTCCAAGCTTTAAACTCCACCTTGGCTATAGATGCATGTTTAGGATAATGTATGAATAGGGTATATGTGTAAGGAGTAAAAACCATACTCAGACCTCATGAATGATCCTTTAGTTTTGAATGTTCATTTTGGTTATTTATAGTAATTTAATAATGACTCTAATTTAAGTTATGACAATTTGATTTAAGAGGATCCTCTTTTAAACCAAAACCTTCTAGACTTCACTACTTGGTTTTAGTGTGTTCTGAGGAACTTTTGAAACTCTTCAAAACCACATTCCCCTTGTCCTTTCATTCTCAAAATTGGTAGGTTATTTTTCCTATGATAGGTATATAAATTCCACCAAATTTAATGCCTTTAAACCTTTTGAAAGTGTACTTTTGAAGGCCTCCAAAACTTCCTAGAGCTCTATTTTGTTCCTTTAGGGACTGATTCCCAAAATACTCAGTCATCACTTTAGGAAGACTTATCATAACTTTTTTTATCTTTATAGAACCTCCCAAAAGTTTTTCATCGTCTCTTAAATATTAAAGGGCTCTAAAAGGGGTCTCATTACATGATTTTTCATTCCATTGACCATCTATGCCCCCTGTTTAAGCCCCCTATAGGTGAGCATATGACTAAGCAGGTAATTTTCTTAGGAAGGAGTGAAATAGAGAACAATAATGGACTAAAAAACCTTATTAAAATATTTAAAACATATCTATTTCCTTAATATTCCAAATTATTTACCTCATTACCATGTCATTCACCTTAGGATGATGTCATCAAGGAGCCTGTAAGTGCATGTTTTAGGCAAAAAATGTAGGCAAACCATAGAATTATGGTAAACATGTTGGTGAAATATCTCAAAACCACCCAAATTACATAATAAATCTTCAATACTATGTCATACATCCTTTAAACCTAGAACCATCTTTAAAACACCTTTTAAAACATGGAAACACTTGCAAATATGTGAGGAAGAGAAAATAGATGCACCAAGTAGTTGTTTGGCATGGGATATGAACATGTAATCAAAATTTTCACTCTCCAAAACATGAAAAATAACCTAATTAAATTATTCAATTCTTATATATAAAAATACACCTTCATTACAACCTCATTGACATGATGAACTAGTTCATACATGAGATTGCAACTATAAATGTGTAAAGAATTGACTATAGAGGGGAACAAGTTAACAAGCAACCTAAGGAATGACATGGTGAATTTAAAAAATAAAATATATGGTCACATTAAATAATGGATTATAAAACACTCTCTCTCAATTAAAAAATTCACTTATAGGAGAGAGACACTCATTAAATCAAAGCACTCAAACTAAAACTACACATGGTGACACCTCCTTGTATGATAGGCCAATTTTACTCATCTAAACCTTATTAATCATGAAAAAAATAATTATTACCATATAATAATGAATCCAACATCCTTTAGATCCAAAAATAGTAACTAGTTCATATGTATTTGGCATAAATGGAGCAAAACATATAGGGTGCACCAAATAACTATGAAATATGTACAGTCAACTTGTTAGAAATGTTTAATAAAGCATATTTGAGTAATATTCAAAATAAATATATTAAAATTAATGTATCCTAGTTTAATATATTCTCCCAAAATATTTTTTTCTGAAACTTCTTGTGTTTCTAATACTAAGCAAAAACTTGAGGGTCACTCTAGTCTGCCAAGAAGAACAAGAAATGTGTAAAATGATTTTGTCATTAAAAAAATATATTAGAGAAAACCAAGAATTTATGTGAGTTTTATAAGGATTAGGATATCCTCCATGATCTTCCCCACATGTCACACTTCCCAAAAATCTATACAATTGCTATTTTTCCTCTTTTTTGTTGATTTCTACATTTTTAGTTGAAAAACCTAAAAAATTTAGAGGTAACTAACATAATTAACACCAAAAATGACTTCTTGGACGTTTTAAATTAAAATATGACACTTATTCGACTTGGGAAACATGTCATTTGCATTAATAACCCCTATAAGTACAAAAAAAGACCCCAAATGGACAAACTAACCAAAAAAACTAGAACCAAAGCTAAAATGAACTTAAATGACATCATATAATAATTAATAATTCCTATGACAACACTTTATGACCACTTAAAATGTTTAAAATAAATAAAAAATTGCCTAAGGGTGCCCAAATTTGACCAAAAGTCAAATTTGGTCTACAAAATGGTGACTCATAAGGGTAGTATGCCTGCTACACTAAGGGTTAGTAGCCTTATCCTACCAAGGGACAATGGATTCAATGCATTCTTGGAAAAAATATCAAGTAATTTTCTTAAAAAAACATAAAACACCACACCAACACAAAAATACACAAGACAAGGTAAGACAAAAGACAAAACTCACGCCACATAGGGAACGCAAGGAAAGCAAGAAACTATGTACAAGGGGAGAGGAGAAGCTTAGTAACAATGTTTGAGATAAATCCCACTAAATGGGATATTAATCTCCTCTTCATCCAACCTTGAGATTTATAAATCATTATGTTGCTTGTATTATGTGATTACATATGGGCCACTCCACAAATCATCAAACTTTATGTGTGTTCTAGGTTTTAACTCTATCTTCATCCCAATTTAAGAATATTTATCCTTCCTTTAAAGTTATTTGAATGTATTTATTTTCAAAGTATCTCTTGGTTTTTTCTTAGTGAGCTCTCATAGTTAGCATAGATTGATCTCTTATCTCCTCAAGCTCCATCAACTCACATAGCCTGACTTCCATGCTTTTATTCTCCATCAATTGTAGCTGATAGGTGAGGTCCAAGGCTGGTAAATCAAGTGAAATATGTATTCTAGATTCTCTCCCATAAACAAGTGTGTATGGTTAGTTTTCAATTTCTCTCTTTGGGGTAATCTTATCATCCCAAAGGTTTGTCTTCAACTTAGAAAGCCAAGTCCTTTGGTTCTCCTCCATTGTCCTCTTTATGATCTTGATTAGATTCTTATTTGTGGAATCAAATAGTCCATTCCATTTGGAATAATAGTTGGAGGAAGTGATAAGATATATGACATGCTTCAAATCCCATTCATTTATCCTTATTCCAAGAAAATCCAATGCATTATCTAAAATTATTATTGAAGGAACTCCAAACCTTGTTACTATACCTTCATAGAATTATAGAATTGAGTTTTAATTTGACTCTTTAAGAGATATAGCCTCCACCCATCTTGTAAAGTAATCTGTAGTAAACACCCACTTGTGATTAACACTATAAGGTGGATTGATTATGCCTATGAAATCCAAACCCCAATGCATGCAAGGTTACTCAACTTGGATTAGATGAAGAGGCAAGGCAGTAAGATTTCATTTTCCATCAAAAATATCACACTTTTGACATTTTATTAACAAATCATGGGTGTCCTTGAAAAAATTAGGCAAAAATTATCTATCCCTCATAATCCTAGTAGTTGTGGTTCTTGGAGTAAAGTGACCACCAGTTGGTCCATCATGAAACTCAAATAGTAATTTGTCAATCTAATATGAGTCAATACACCTCAATAACACACCTAAATTTTTTTTCCTAAATATCACTCCATCAACAAGTACATAAGTAATGGATTGCAATCTAAAGTACCTTCTTATATTTCTATCAAGACCTTATGGACACTCATCGGTTTGAAGGAAATGAATCAAATCTTATGTTCAAATCCTCATGAGTAAAGTTTTAGCTATCAAGGGTTCATCATGAAGTACCAAAATAACTTATTTTTACTCCAATTCTAAAACAAGATGCTCACATAACCCTTTTCTAACCTTACCTTTTCTCATTCAAGTCCTTACTCAAGAGAAAGTCCTTGACACTAGGATGAGATACAAATATGTGAATCTTTTTATTAGATAACATATGCCTAAATTTATTTAGGCTCATAATAAGTTGAAATAATTTATTTTCAGCATAAGTTTATCTTACCTCGCACCATTCTAAACCTTGACTAAAGAAGGCAATAGGCTGCTCCAAATTTTCATTATTTGCTTGAGTAAGCATGGTAAAGATTACATCTTCATTTCCAAAGGTATACAAATTGAAATCCTTTGAAAAATTAGGACTTGTAAGAGTAAGATCTTGAGAAATGGCTTGTTTGATCTCTCCAAAGCTTTCCTTCCTTATTCTAGTCCAAGTGGATGTTTCATCCTTTCTCAACATGGAGGTTAGAGGCTTGACAAGATTATAAAAATCAAAGATGAATCTCCTTATGAAATTTATTTTTCCAAAGAAACTTTTCAAACCTTTTTTGTGCTTGGGGAAAGACAACACCAAAATGGCACTCACCCTTTTATGATCAATGGATAATCCCTTCTTAGAGATAATGTTTCCTAAGTTCCTACCTTCATAGATAGAAAACACACATTTATTTAGGTTGAGGGATATTATAACTCTATACACTAAAAGGTTTTCCTTAGGTGATTCAAGTGATCCTTCACATCTTTAGAGAAAACTATTGCATCATCAAGATACACCAACACAATGTCATTTATTAGTCCTTGAAAAGTTTTATCTATTACACGTTTAAATGTAGCTCTAACATTAGACAATCCAAAAGGCATCTTCCGATAGGCATATGCACCCCATTTAGTAGTGAAGATTATCTTATATTTGTCACTCTCCTTCACTAAAATCTGATTGTATCTAGAATACCAATCAAGGAAAGAAAATCTCTCACTACTTGCCACAACTTGTAGAATTTGTTCCATAGAAGGAAGGGGATAATTATATCTCAAGGAGACTCAATTCAATACACTAAAATCAACACACAACCTGATCTCCCATTTCTTCTTTCTAATAGGGACTAAGTTGGCCAACCAAGATGAATGCTTGATAGGAAAGATGATTCTAGACTCAGTCAACTTAGTGAGCTCTTTCTTCATGAGGGGTTAAATATTAGGATTGAATGACCTTTATTTTTTCTTAATAGGTTTGGTACTATCATAAATCTCTATGGTTTTTTGAGCTAGGCTTAGATTTAAACCTTTCAAATCACTATACTCCAATGCAAAGACATTAGAATACTCCTTACATAAATCAATGAAATCATGCTTCTATGGACTAGTACATACTTTTCCAAGTGAAATTAACTTATCTTTAAAGATTTATACCTTCTCATAGTTATCTTTCTTGGTATTCATGATTACCTTCTCTTTATTTAGCTAGTCATCCTCATTGAATATGCTATCAAGAGTAACTAGGTTAGGAATCTTGTTGGATCTAAATTAGACAATCTACCCTCCATATTATTGTATTAGTCTGGATTGATTCCTAAAAGAAAACTTAGCTTATTCTTGTATAAAAAGTGTTATTTGTTTATCACTATCAAATACTTTCCAATTAGTGATATTGTCTGGTATGGAGGGCCTTATAATCACCTTGAGATGTGGCTGGTTCCTATCCTATTTTATCCCTTTTGGAACATCAAATTGAGATCCAATTTCTACCAACCTATCAGAATGTTTGTTGTCCCCTCTTGGAATATATGTGATGTTGAAATCTTTGAAACCTTCCACAAGATCCCATACTCTATACTTATAGGACTTAAGAAAAGAGTTCTTGGTCAAATTTTGCCCTCTTATTTTACTAACTCACTATCACCAAACACTTGTAATTCCTTAACACCTCTTTTCCTAGCCCACTCAAGGCCATGAATGAGGGCCTCATATTTTTCTGCAATAAAAATACATGAGAATTAAAATTTAAAAGTTAAATAATACCTTTATTTAGAAGGGGAAACCAACATTGCTCCACCACCTAAACCAATTTCACTCCTTGACCCATCAAAGAAAAGCTACCATAAACCATCTATGTCTTCACTTAGTTTCATTAAATTTGGAATGGAGTCCTCCTCAATCATAAAATACACCCCAAGACCATATTCCTCCTTGAATTTTTAAGGATCATGTTCATAATGTTCATCTTCCTATTCATCTAAGTACAAATTAGAAACTCCTTCAAGGAAGATATTGGATATTGGTCAATGTGGAGTTGATCTTCATAAATGATGCCATAGTTGACATTTGCCACTTTAGGTGTGTAAGGATCCAAGTGAATATGATGAATAGGTTTTGATTTAATATTCACCTTAGTACCATAATTTGTCCTAAACACCATGTAGAACCAATTGGATACCAAGTATCCACCTATCTTATCTGCAAACTCTCTTGATAAGCAAAGGACAAAGTATGGAGGTAAATATGACACAACCACATCATGAGGAATAGAAAAGGTAGGAAAATCATGTAGGATAAAATTCAAATATCTAACTACTCCCAAAGTCTTGGTTAGTGATCCATCCAATTGTAAGACTCCTTTAGTCATTAGCTCATATTTGAGGCTTAGTTTATCCCCTATACACTTAGGCATAACTAAGGTACTAACCCCACTATCTATGATGAAACTATGAACCAATAAATCACAAATTATTAGAGATAGGTATAAATTAGGATTTTTTTCATTCTTTTTCACTTGATAATTTATAAGTTGAGTTCCATTAACTAGGCCAACATTTTCATTCCTAATTGGGCCAACTTATATCTCAATCCTTCTAATTATTTTTGGAGCATATATTTCCAAAATAGGTCCTTGAGTTGCTCCTTGTTGCTCTTTAACAACCCTTTTCTTGGACCTAGTGTTCGAGGCAACACTAGTACTTATATTACTTGGATTCCCCAAGTGATTGATAGCATAAAATTCCACCTCCATATGATTTATGAGGGTAGAATCAGATTGTGGTTGACCATTCTCCACCCCACTTTGCATTGGTCCTTTAAAACTTGAAACTTGGAAAGATTGATTTCCTTTCATTGCCATGGTTTGGTTATGATTTCATTCACATAAGCATCTTGTCCTTGATTTGTCTCAAAAGATGGATAGCATGGTTATTCTTGAACCAAGTTATTTTTAGTTGGAACAAGATATTTAGAGGATGAAGGAGCATTGGGATTTTAGCTTTGATAAGGCCTAACTTGGGTGATTTGACCTTGTCCTTGAGCATTACCTTGGAAAGGAGGTTTATTGGTTTGTCTAAACTAATTATAAGATTGGTATGGCCTATAACTTTGAGCTTGTTGTCTTTTAAGAGCAACCAATTCATTGGAAAAACTTTGGAGTAAAGTATTTAATTCATCGATATCATTATTTGGGACAATTTTAGACTTTTATTGGCTAGGCAAAGGAGCTAAGGTAGGTAATGTGACTTGACTAGGAGGTTGAAAATTAGGGAACAATGGCATTGGAGGCTTAAGAGAAATCTTCCCTACTAAAACAAGACAATTCTTATCATTGTTAACTATATCCTATGTATCAATGAGTGTATTCCCATGCATGGATTGAATAATAATGGATAAATCACTATTAAATGCTTTTAGATAGTACAATAATGCATAGTTTAGAGTAGGCCTCAGAAGAGTTGGGATCCTATCCCATGTTTTTTGAAATCTAGTGTTGAAATTTTGCATAAAGTCTTGTGGTTCCCTCTGGATAGTGGTAAATTGATTAGCTAGAGATAGATTATCACTCTTCTCTCCAAACCTTTTAATAAATATATTTCTTAGTTCATGCCATGAACCAATTGAATTTTCAGGTAGAGTCCCATACTAATCCAAGGCTTTTCCTTTAAAATACAATACCAAAAACCTAATAGCCAAATTTTATTGAATGATATTATGGATATTGATTTTTTTTCTATGTTTCCAATGTGTTTAATGGCATTAATAGGGCCCTCTCCAATAAAATATGAAACACTCTTAAGTATTACTCCTAGAATTTAGTCATATTAGGCAAGATTTAAAGGAGATGATCTGGTGAAGGCTAAAAAAGGTTGGTTCCTAGCCATCTTGGAATATGAATCATGATTATTAGGGATTGAAATAAATAATAACTTAGACTTCTTAAACACAAAATCTCTTAAATAAATATGGGTATTCACAAACCTAAACCTTTTGGCAAAATAAGGAGGTAATTGCACAAACTCAAAAGGTATACCTTTAGCAACAAACCTAGTGGTCACCTTTGGCATGGAAATTAGGAACTGATTAGCAACCAAAGAGTTGAAAACTTTAGTGGAGTCACCAGGTACTAAATACATATGATATTTTAGTTATAATTATGTCAAGACCAACACCAATCTTGGACAATCTTCTAGGACTTAGAGTCCCATTAGGGGTGTAAGAAACTATTGACACTTGGATTTTCACCCCTAAGAAGATGTCTAGATATCCTCATCTAAGTGGCATAATTGAAACATCTCTCTTTATGTGGGTGTCAATGTTGAGATATGAATCTTTAGAAGGGATAGTTCCCTTAATGCATTCTTTAAAGCACTTCCTTACCTATCAACTTGTGGATGGAAAGGGTTAAGAAACAAATAATAAAACCAAAAAAGGTGATGAAAAATGTTTAATTTCCTCATATTTTATTTAATAAATACTAATTAAATACAAATAAATTCTCTCACACACAAAGCTCACAACTCAAAATGCATTATCACATCAATGTTTCATATGTTAGATTCAAGAAGGTATTTGATACTTAAGAGAGTAATGGATGATTTAATGATATAATATATTCAAAAAAACTTATAAAACACCTATATACTTAGAAAATCATAATAATAAAAACTTGAAACAATACCCTTTAAGCACACTTGGTAGACAATAAAGGATAATATGCTAGAAAATAAGATCTTATACTAGACAAGACCAACAAGATTGCACTAAAACTCATTTTCACAACATGTAAGTAGGAATAATTTTTATTTATTTATTAAATCTTCATTAAATTACAAAATTTTCTATGATTTCACCATCAACCAATGGATTCTACCAAAAAGAAGCAAAAGAGTCCATATTTCTTGCTTTTGAGAGAGAGACAAAGCAAAAGAAGTCCAAAGGTCACTTGGGCATTCATTAACTTGGATAAATAATTTAAAAATGAATGGATGAGATATATTAAATTATCCATGCAACATCATGGAGTCCAAATATCCATACAATCCATGAAAATTGTGAAAAGTGGCATAAAACTCCTTATTTTAGCATTAAAAACTACCTTCATTATTTGCACTTGTTTGAACATCCCAAAACTAAATAGGGATAGGAATGATGATTGGGATAAGATTTAATTTCTTATATAATTAAATTATATACATTGGTTACATTCCTACTCCTTTTTAAACTACTTGAATTAATTAATCATTATCTGTAATCCTAAAACTCCTTATTTTAGTCACCCCTCACACTTGGCCATAAAAAAGTCTTTATTTTACCATGAAAATTTGTGGGAGGAGTAAATGAGACCTATAAATATTATCCATGTCCTTATATTTCTTATATTCACCTTTAAAATATATCCATTTGAGTTTTCCACATTTTTCACTCTTGTGCTCACTATGTTAGTTTTGACTAGTTGAAAGGAGAGGTCTAGTTAAGATACTTAGAATTTTTTTCATAGGATAAAATAAACATATGGATTTATAATAGGTATTTATCCTCCATCAAAAATTTATTTAATCTTCTCAAACCTCTTAGAACCTATAAAACATAGAAAATGGTGAGAAAAACATTGTTTTGCATGTTATTTCTATAGTTTCGTACATCTTATTTACATGGGTGGGATCTTGAGTGAGTTTTATCCAAGATACATTATTTTTAATTTTAAAACTCTTCCATTTTAATGGCTCTCCATTCTTATTTTCTCCATCAAGTTCCTCTAAGGGTTTTACTAGGGTTTTAGACTATTTTTTTTCTTAACATTTATTCATATAGATAACACATTAAATTTTATAAATAATGACACAAATTTATTATTTAAGACCCTATATAACCTATCCTAACCCATTTTATTCCCATGTAAATCCTTAATAAAGATATGAGCTTTACAAATTGACCTATCAATCTCATTTCTCCATTTTTCTACATGCTTGAGATATCTCCAAGATAAAAATAATATTGTAAGTTTTTTGGTACAAAAAAATCTCAATAATGTCTAAATTAACTCCAAATACATGCCCAAATCATATATATATCTTATTAAGCACTATAAAATAAGGTAGATCCCCAATTGGCTTTAAGTCTCTTCAAGGCGTAATGGGCTTAGCATACCCCCTACTAATTTAGACCACTTGGATTACTCCAACATGATTATGGTGGTTTATTATGTATTTTACAACCTCATTAATACTCAAAAATATATCACATAAACCCTCAAACACTCATTTCATCTCTTTTGTGAATAAGGCCTAGTAGGAACCTACTTAATTGGACTATATACATGGTTATTTAGGTCATATTGAAGGGTTAGAGCTTGTATGAGTGTTCCTAATAATATATCCATCTTCCATAAAAATCCCCTAATGTTCCTTGAATATCCCAAGGCCTCATATTAAGTCCTTTACTCATTTTAGCACCCTTTACCTACTTTTGTAAAGTTTTGATTGTCATAAGGGGCTGATCTCTGAAACAAAATAGAGAGATATAGCCCTCATCTCCATGCAAAAATTAAAGTATTATGAGTTTTTCAAGGTCATAATTAGGATATATACCAAATTTCAAGGTCAAACTCCCTCATTTAGGCACCTAACCAACTTAATATATCTAAAAAAGGGTCTTAAAACCCCCTATTTTCTTGCATTTTTATCCAAATTCAATAATGGAAGACCTCTCCAAGCTAATTATACACTTATAGGATGTATAAACATGTTTTTAATTCCATATTAATTCTTATGTATCTTTTCAATCCATTCAAAACCCTTTTCCTACATGATTCTTCATGTTTGTTTATTTGGCAAGGGTGCCTCCTAGTCACATGTATGGACTGATGGGTTTGTCCAAGAAAAGAAAAGTGATTGAATATGTTTTATGATTATTTAAGTTATAAAACATTCAATCTAATCATCATGAATATATTATTGTGCATTTCAGCCTCCTTTTCACTTCTAGACAACCCATGTTCCATTTTAACCCTTGTTTGCCTAGACCATGTTGTAGGTGCATATAGGGATCTTAAGACCCTGTGTAGAATTGTATTTCCATTGAAAGGGTTTTATGACACAAATAAAATTATCATGAAGGTGGTAATTTTATATTTCACTAAGGTTGATCTCCCATTTACTATATCAATGCAATTTATCCCAAATTATTTTCTTGCTTGTAAGTTAACTAAGACCCCCTACCTGTAGATTATTTTGGCTTTATTCATGGTGTAAAAATGTCCTATTTGAAATAATTTTTGTTAAAAACATTTTATTATAATTTTATACACCTTAAATTTTCATGAAAATCCATCAAAACTCAAGACCAACCTACTGTTTGCATCATCTTACCTATCTGACATGAGTTTTGTCCTAAGGCCTGTAGGTGGACTGAGACTTTAGCCACTTGATCATGGTGTGTACTATATCTTCAAGACACCATTTGGGGTCAAAAAATTCATACATAATTTATGTATCACTTATATGTTCCATTATATCTCAAATAGTTCATATCCTCCTTGACTCCTACTTAGACTGAGGTACCATGCTTTTTACCTTGTTGTAGGTGCTAAAACAGGGGTTGATTGGGATGATTATAATGATAATATGTTTTTCAAATCCACCTTAGATATATTAAAACTATATATACATATCATATTAATTTATAAATGTTCATAAACCATTCTTTCTCCCTATTTAACTTGTCTGAACCCTGTAGGTTATCATTTCATGCTTGAAGCAAGCTTGTAGGTGGTCATGGGAATGTTTTGATCACTATGAATAGGGTAAAAAACTCATTTAAGATGTAAAAAAAAATATCAATCAATTTACCTATTGAACTTCATATAAAAACCTATTCCAATTGCCTAGCCATCACCTATCTCATAATTTAGTCCTCCCTACCTATAGGATTGAGTGATCTTGCATCTATTGACCCATATAGGTGCTCCTATGTTGAAAATCAATAATTTTCACTCATAAAGAGGATTTGAAATTTGATAGAGTTTATAATTATCCTTTGAAAAAATTAAAACCTCTTAACCTTAATCTATGCAAGAAGGACTTCTTCCCAGCTTGAAATTCCACCTTGGTTGTAGATGCATGTTTAAGACAGTGTATAAATAGGGTATGTGTGCAAGGAGTAAAAACCACATTCAAAAAATCAAAAATGATAATTTAATTTTGAATTTGAATTTGGTTCATTTATATTCATTCAATAATTATTCTAAATTAAGGTATGGAAAGTTGATTTAAGAGGATCGTCTTTTAGACCAAAACCTTGTAGACTTCACTACTTGGTTTTAGTGTGTTCTGAGGCACTTTTAAAACTATTAAAAAACACCTTATCCTTGTCCTTTCCTTCTAAAAATTATTAGGTTAACTGTATTATGATATTTATATAAGGTTTAACAAATTTAAATCCTTGAAACCTTTTGCAAGTGTACTTTGGAAGGCCTACCAAAACCTGTTAGAGCTCTATTTTGCTCCTTTAGGAACTGATTCCTAGAATACTCAGTCATCACTTTAGGAAGACTTATCATAACTTTTTTGTCATTATATAACCACTCAAAAGTTTTTCATGGTCTATTAAATATTATATGGCTATAAATAGGTCTCATTACATGATTTTGTATTCCATTAAACATCTCAACCCCTGTTTAAGCCCCACTATAGGTGAGCATATGACTGAGCAGGGAATTTGTTTAAGAAGGTGTGAAATAGAGAACAAGAATAGACTCAAAATACTTATTATAATATTAAAATCATATTTTCATTATTCATACCTAAAATTCTTGACCTCATTAATATGTCATTCACCTTAGGATGTTGTCATCAAGGAACATGTAAGTGCATGTTTTAGGCAGAATATGTGCGTAAAGCATATAATTATGGTAAACATGGTGGTGAAATAGATAAAAAGCACCAAAATTACATAATAAATATTAAATCATGTGGTATACATCCTTTTAAACTTGTAACCATATTCAAAACACCTTTTACAACATGGAAACACTTGCACATATGTGAGAAAGAGCAAATAGATGCACCAAGTGGTTGTTTGGCATGGGATATGAGCATGTAATCAAAATTTTCACTCTCCAAAACATGAAAAATGACTTTATTAAAATATTAAATTATTGGATAGACCAATACATATTTATTAAAACCTCATAGACATGATGAACTAGTTCATACATGAGACTGCAACTGGAAATGTGTAAGGAATTGACTATAGAGGGGAATAAGCTAACAAGAAACCCAAGGAATGACATGGAAAGGTTAAAAAATAAAGGATATGGTAACATGACATATGTTATTACAAAACACTCTTTACTAGTTTAAATAGTCACCTATAGGAGAGAGACACTCAATAAATCAAAACACTCCAACTGAGACTACACATGGTGGCACCTCCTTGCATGATAGGCCAATTTTTCTCATCTAAACCTCATGAATATTGAAAAAAATAATGGGTACCATATGAAAAGTAATAAAACATAATATAGGTCCAAAAATAGAAGTTAGTTTATATAGATTTGGTATAAATGTGGCAAAACCTATAGGGTACACCAAATAGCTATCAAATATGCATGGTTAACTTGTTTGTAATTATCCATATAGAATAGTTGACTAATATTAAAAATAAATATATAAAAGTTAATTTATCCTATTTTAATATCATATCTCAAAATAATTTTGTTTGAAATTACTTGTGTTTCTCATACTGAGCAAAATCCTGAGGGTTACTCCAATCTGCCAAGAAGAACAAGAAATGTGTATAATGGTTTTGACATCCAAACAACTATTTAAAATTTAAAAAAAAGCATGGAGGTGAGTTTATAATTATTATGAGACCCTCCGTAATATTTCCCATGTGGCACACTTCCCAAAAATCTATATAAGTGCCATTTTTCCTCTTTTTTAGTTGATTTCTATAATTTCAATTGAACAACCTACAAAATTAGAGGTAAATAACATCCTTGACACCAAAACTGACTTATTGGACATTTTAAACGAAAATATGACACTTACAAACTTTAGGAAATGTGCCATTTGCATTAATGACCCCTATAAGTACATAAAATGATCCCAAATGGACAAGTTAAACAAAATAGCTAGAACCAAAGCTAAAATAGCCTTAAATGACATCATATAACAATTAATACTTGCTATGACAACATAATAGGATCCCTTAAAATGTTTAAAATCAAAAATTTTGCTGAGGGGTGCCCAAATTTGACCAAAAGTCAAATTTGGTCAACAATCACCTCTCAAAACAAGATGTGGTTAGTTTAATTATGAAGGTATGGTTTACATAATGTTATATATGAAGTTTAAAATTAAGAAACATGCCACAATCAGTTTTCCAATGATTATCACCAAAAATTAGATTGAACCTAGAGTAAGCAATCATGTTCATGGAGAATGGAGAGTTCAAGGATTGTGAGAGGTTCCAAAGTGAAATATTTAGACTGATCCCATTAAATTTATGAGTGATTGATTGTGAAAACTAGCTTGTTACACACAATCATATATCTTTTCTTCACTTATAGGTTTCTTATAGTAGCACCTATAGGTAGCCCCAATAGAGGACTGAGTAGATTTAAATAAAGGTGTTGGAACTTGTTTGCATCCTCATTGAAGTCTAAGAACATTAAAAGTACCATTTTGATAGTGTTAAAGTCACAAGATGGAAAATAGACCTATCAACGTGCCCACAAGTAGAGAAAGTTAAAAAAGGGGCACTTTACCTTAGTATCTCTAAATGAGGATTCTACCTTACATTTTATCCTTCCAAAATATAATGTCTTGAGGTTTAGATAGGTCTATTTATTTCCATCATGGATCCCAAGAATAGGGGAAGTATATTAACATGAAAAAGGTGATCATTTGGTCATGATATTAGAGTGTAAATAGGATTCAATCTTAAGCAATCTTCCACTATAGAATATTAGTCATCTATAGTACTTTTGAAGCCTAAATAATCTTTCAATATAATATGAAACATAAAAGCATAGAGTTAAAGAAAAATGTCTCCATTTAAATTAAAATGACACTATGATCTAAAATATCAATCCAATTAGTTGGATAATAGTGTTTAGACATAGGTAAGCATGTACAAGGGTCTCTTTTGCTATCAAAATATCACCTACAGTTTGATTATAGACTGACATTATGTGGAGAAAAGGTAGTTTGGATGTTGTCAATACATAAAGCATGATATAGATATGTCTAACTATGAAATGAGTTCATAGACTTAAATTAGAACCTAGGCATGAGATTCAAGGTTCTAGCATGGAAAGATACCTATAGGAATCTCTTTTTCTTGAGTGGATAATATAGTCACTCAGTCTGCAAACTAGCCTAGCTTAGTGAAGAGTGCAAGTTGGGAGGTAAATAAAGTTCTATAATGAGTTTAACATGTGTAGATCACTCTCATAGTGGTAGGTTTAATTTATTTTTAATTATATGGAGGAAATAGTAAAATTCTCACCAACCTATAGTCATAGGCTTGAGACTCGTAAACCTTATAGATAGTCATCATTCCTAAAAGTCTGTCTTGAAGAATTGTGATATTGAGAACCTTATAGAGGTGACTAGGTCTTGTAATTTGGTACAGAGGTTCCCAATAACCCAATATAACCTATAATAACTTCACTTTCACTAAAAAAATAGGGGATATGCCTTTCTTTTGATCTTAGACCTAAGGTACTCCTAGATAGACCACCCTATAGGTTGGGTGAGTGAGTTGTAAAGTATTAGAACATTTAATAATGATGTGGAATGCTTTTTTGAAACATGAAAAATGATAATAAATACTTTACATACATTGGAAAATTTTAGAAGGGTTAAACACATAGTCATACACAATTAGGCATATTAGGCCTAGAACTAGGCATAATCCCTTCAAGTGCCTAACTTAAATTATAAGAATAAATGATCATTCATATCCATTATATTATCTTTAAGAGGAATTTGAGGATGAATTGGAACCATTAATCTATAGAGAGACAACACAAGTTGGTCTTTTTGACCCTTTTACATCATATATGCATCTAGAATACATTATAAAGCTCGATAAGCCAACTTATCTTGCTCACACCTATATAGACACCAAGCATGGGCTCTAAATAATCTAGGAGTAATTGGGTAGGGTCCCATACTCAATATTTGTGGAATTTGTTGGGATGTAGGATGTCAGGGTTTTATGAACAATCCTTAATAGTCCAAACATTCTATAACCCTTGGTTTTTAATTGATGAACAAAATACCAATAAAAATGCACTCAAAAGTGGTAATATGGTATGGAAATGATTTTAAACTTTTATAATACTCTCCCATTCTCCTTCCCACCTAATTGGTTTGTACCCTACTTATATGGGTAAGGTACAAAATAGGATTTTTTATAAGTTTCTGGTTATTTTGTAGGTATATAATAATATGAATAGGTAAGATCCATTGAAGGGGGTCAATTGGGACCTATTTTAACTCTCCATATTCATTTCTCACCACATATGGGAATGGAAACACTTCTATTAACTCATTCATGTTAGGTAGTCTTTGGTAGAGATTGAAGATAAAGAGTGATTGCTTAGTGAGAGGATGAAAATTTGGTTTTTAGACCTTTTTAAGGACTAAATCATGGAGTGGAAGGAAAAGAGACTCTATAAATATGTATTAACACCTCTTACAACTTGGGTGACAAATGTGATGAATGAGGCCAATAAGACTAACGAATGACTGCAGATGGTGAGTGTACGTGTCTAAGAGATGGCTAGTCATCAGGGATGCATTGGATGATTTTCATGGAATTTTTTCATCCTCTTTCAGATATTTCACATGTGTTAAGTATTCCTAATCTAGTTTTTCATAGTCAAGAGATGCCTCATCATGAAGGCCATTTAAGGACCCTATGCTAATTTTGGAGAGTTTTTATGATTCAAATGGACATTTTTCTAAGAAGACCTTCTAGATATATGTTCTCCACTTCATTTTTATATAATATATATATTTTTTTCATTCCTTTACATGTGTCATTGTGACATTTTAACTTCTCTTCTCCTCTCTCCTCTCACATGCTCTATAAATGTAAACAATTTTGACTTTTATAAGGGATTCCACACCTAGTATGGTGAAGCCCTAATGGTTTGATATTGTAATATCCCTTTAAAATAATAATTTAAATCTAGTTTTTATCTCATAAACATATTTTCTAAGTGTGTGAAGTGGTTTTTAGTGAAAGGTCAAGTGATTAGTATATATCCTTGTTTTCTCTTCATTCTTCCATGTTTGATGCAGTTGTTTTCACTCTAAAAGTTCACATGAAGTGTTGTTAAGTGTATTGTTATATATTTAAGTTTAAGGAGTATATTTATTATTTTATAATGATCATTGGTTCAATCACCTTTATTAGTTCCATGTATATCCATGTTTCAAATACTAATGTCAGAACAATTCAAGATTTTGAGACGAGTGTTGTGAGTCATGTCTCTTAGTGCACTTGTATGGTAATATTATGGAGATATTTATGATGTATCACCTCATTATATTAGGTTATTTTCATTCCACTTATATCCCTTTTCATCCAATCAAGAATTTTTGGTGTAGGTGATAACCATTCAAGGATCAATCTAGGGAGCTATCCCTTAAACTTAAAGGTCTACCTCTATTATAGGCAACCCATAAGCCTATAGGTATTCCAATGTTGACCAAATATTAGAGTAGGATTGAAAAACCAAATATAGGGTGAAATATTTGGTTATAAAAATTATACAAAGTTACACACATGCCTCTTCAAAGTTAGACATAAGACATCATCAGATTTCTTCAAGGTGGTGAATACCCTAATGGTCTGAGTATATCCAAAAGAAGGTATTTCAGATTTCAATCTATTCCTTATTGTCTTGTAGATGGTTTATTTTTTAGAAGAGATACTAAAGGTGTACTATTTAGATGAATTGGAAATGACCATTTTGGAATTTTTCTTGAAAATTTTCATGATGGAATATCAGGAGGTCATTTTCCCCTAAGAATAATAGATGAAAAGATCATGAGGGTGGGATACTATTGGCCTAGCCTCTACAAATATTATTCTAATTGGGTGAGAAAGTGTGTATAATGTGCTTTATTTTTAAGAAAACATAAGTTTGTATCTCTCCCTTTGATGCCTATTCAAGTAGATCAACCCTTCATGTAATGGGGTCTTGACTTCATTCATATGATAAATCCTCCATCAAGTGTTGGTTATAAGTGGATCCTCACAGCAACTAATTACTTCACAAGGTGGGTTGAGGAAATGGAATTGAAGGAGGATAATGAGAGTGATATATTGTAGTTTTATGAGAGCATTATAGTAAGGTTTATAACTCCTTATACCATCATTTTAGATAATGCACTTGATTTAATGGGTGTTAAAATAACTGATTGGGCAAGTAGTAATAGTATATACTTGCATACATCATCCAACTATTACCCTCAAGGTAATGGGTTGGTTAAGTTTAATAACAAGAACATAATCAAAATTATCAAGAAAACCTTGGAGAATAATCAAAGAGCTTGGCACACTAAATTGAGTATAACCCTATGGGCTGATTGAATAACTCCTAAGATGTCAATAGGGAACTCTCCCTTTGTTCTTGTCTATGGTAGATAAGTTAGGATATCCATATACCAAGAGATAAATGCCTTAGAGCTGGCAAATGAATCAGAGTTACTTGAAAACACTCCAATGGAAGTGAGGTTTACAGAGTTAATGGAGCTACAAGAGACTAGAGACAATGTGTTAGGATTGTGGAGCTAAAAGCTTCACTGATGCAAATAGGAGAGGAGGTTGCTGAAGGTTGCTGAGTTGTAGAGAAGTTGGGGTCGGTCTGATCAGCCGACGTCGGCAGGATAGCAAAGGGAAGCAACCGACGTCGGTCATATATCGGCCGACGTCGGTCACCTCCAGGCAGACAGGGACCGGCGTCGGTCACCTGTGTGGTTCGACTGCGAGTTATTTACGGGCAGTTAGCTAACGAACCAAGTGTTTGCATGAAGAGATCTAATTTTAGACTGAGAGCTGCGGATCTAATTATTGTAATTAGATGTCTAATTATTGTTTGGATGATATCTATATAATAGACTCATGGTTGTATTGGAAAAGTGTGCTAGGGAGTAAGAGAGCATAATTATAAGCTCCTTCTGTGTGTGAGGTAGAGCAATGGTGCGTTCCTCCTAGTGCCACAGTACCAGGTGTGTTGGTGCTGGATTGGAGAGCCAGCTGGGTTCTTCAAGAGTGTAGGATCTTGGTCACAGTTGTATGGCCTATATAGGAGATCTACATGGTAAGTAAGATCGTTGATCTGTAGGTGTATGTGTATGCAAGGTCAAGGTTCACAGGTGAGCAGAACCATTGTTTGATTTGCAGGTTTATAAGGTCATACAGACAACAACACAATAGGGAGTAGTATCAGGCAGGATCTACTTGGAGTACAGGTGTGTACTCAGATAGAGCAAGAGGAAGGCAAGGGAGTTCCTTCCATAAGTATGGTCTGTTGAATTGCAGGTTCATGGGAGATCTACTTGAAGTACCTTGAGTACTTGTGGAGCACGTGGAGTGCTTGTGGAGTGCGTGGAGCACTTGTGTTATGCGTGGAGCATGGGAGGTGAACACCAACTCTGTATTTGAGTTGAGTGTTGTGACCTGTGAGAGGGAGAGCTTTGGCGAGAAGAATTACTGTTCACTTGAGGTGTGGGAAACCTCTGTAAGGTGGTGGAGAAGAAGTGGCATCTTCTTTATTGTATTCTTTTCTGTATAAAGTGTTAATACAAGTTGTGTATTATCTCTCATATGCTGTGTTATTCTGAATTCTAGTTACTTGGTGAATCTGGTTATTTCCGCATATTAAGTTGCTTGATGTTTTGGTAATCAATTGTATGTTTCCGGTTTCGCATCCTGACAAGTGGGATCAGAGCATGTTTGTTGTTCTAGATTCCTGACAAGTGGTATCAGAGCCTTGGTTGTAGGTTCTTGAGCCTGATACCAACAAGTGGTATCAGAGCTAAGGTTGCAGGAAGCAGGTTGTGTTTTGATTACAGGGCACTCTCAGGGGTTTCTGATTGAGTGGGAGTAGAGCAATGGCAGATCAAAGTAAGCTAAGAATGGAGGAGTTGAAAAGCATAGACAGTTACTCACGGTCCTATGGAAAGAAAGAGCAGGTAAAAGAACATTGTTGGTTGGTAACAGATCAGCATGAAGAAACTGAAGATACAGATGTAGCAGGTGTTGTTGCACAGGATGTGTTTGCAGGTTTCTTGGATAAAGTTGAATCTTGGATAAAAGATTCGGTTGCCTCTTTCCATGCAGCCCCAGGTAGAGGAGCTGGTAAGCCTTGCCAAAGAATTGGCAAAGGGGAAGTGAAGCTGAAATTGCAGGAGGCCAACACACAGGTGTTGATGAAGGTCATGCAGGTCCCAGGTTTGGAGATATGGCTAATTTCTTTAAAAAGATTGGGTGATGAGAGATGCACAAGAACTCTCACAGCGGTAGCACTTGAATTAGCTGGTGGTAAGAAAACAGGTATTCTTTATCTACTTGTTTATATTACTGATTCTTCTTCTGTTGCGGAGACGTGGCTTCGTAGGCTTGGTCACATGAGCAGGAAGGAGATGCATGTTCTTAAGTGGAAGACAGATATATTTGATAGGCTTAAGAACTGGAAAGCCTTGGTGTTCTTGGAGGAGATGGCGGATAGAGTTCAGTGGATGAGGCTGGATACATCTGAGCAGGGCAGTTTGGACATGGAGATTGATCGAAAGGAGCTCACGGGTAAAAAGTCATCACTCACAGGCGAACACAGGTACCGACATCGGTCAGAAGGAACCGGCGTCGAACAGACAGGTGCCGATGTCAGTCATGTGCAGACCGAAGCCGGCAGTGTCGGGCAGGGTAAGACCGGCGTCGGTCATGGGACCGACGTCGGCAGTATGTAAGACTGATGTCGGTCAGAAGGACCGATGTCGGCAGCAGGGACACCAGCGCTGGCAAGTTGGTAGTCAGGTACAAACGCATGGAACTGACGTCGGTCGGATGCAGACTGTGGAGTGACCGAGGTCGGTCACTGTAACGAATTTTGGGTGGACAGCATGCTGTCAAGGAGTCTCAAACACCCATACGGAGGACTGAAGGCATAAGTAGGCCCTCAAATTCATGTTCCTCTTCTTCATACTTGTTGCTGATTATAGAGCAGGAAGGATCCAGGAAATTGGTGTGAGCTAGGCAGGATTATGATGCAGAACCAGACGGGAGTCTTGGTAGGTTTGCCAGCTGGATGAAAGCACAGAGACGAATGGATTCCTTAGTAGAAGAATAGAGAGAATGGATACGTGAGACGGAAGACCAAGCATATGGTCTTGAGGAGCTGCAGGATAGTGGTACAGGTTTTGACAGGTGGAGGACGAAGCATAGCTTCAGTCGATGTCAGGGTAACTACTGTGGTTTGACTTACCAGGAAGATGATGGTTATGACATCATTTTGTTACTGTATGTGGACGGTATGTTTTGCTATAGCAGGGTTGTACATACAGGGTTTTGCTGAGCTAAGGGTAAGATTAGTTCAGTGGCATGTCATGAGGAGTTTGGAGCAGTGGAATTCTTTGACATGGGAGGCATGGAGATCACAGGTTGATTTTGTCTCGAGTGGGAGCTGATGTGAATCAGGTGTTGGCGAGGTTCGGGATGCAAAACCAGAGCACACTAAGGGCTGGACAGGTACAGTGTTCAAAATCACATGAGGTCTGGTATAGACCTGAGTATTCCCATGCAGTGGGAGCTGTCAGAGTTAGGAGCCAATTCGGGGAAGTGGGTTCTCAGGTTTTCTGAGAGGGACCGGCAGCAGGTGTTGCTATGCAGGGTCAGGACTTCACTACAGGTGTTGTAGGTTCAGATGTGGTAGGGTACTCAGATGACAGGAGGTACATCACAGGTTGTGTGGTGGGTTGTCTTCAGGTGGGAGCTTGAAGAGGGATACAAACCAGGAAACAGATTAGATAGAGTACAGGTACAGGTACAATGCAGCTATTTATCTCCAAGTGGGAGATTGTTAGGATTGTGGAGCTAAAAGCTTCACTGATGCAAATAGGAGAGGAGGTTGCTAAAGGTTGCTGAGTTGCAGAGAAGTTGGGGTCGGTCTGATCAGCCGACGTCGACAGGATAGCAAAGGGAAGCAACCGACGTCGGTCATATATCGGCTGACGTCGGTCACCTCCAGGCAGACAGGGACCGGCGTCGGTCGCTTGTGTGGTTCAACTGTGAGCTATTTACGGGCAGTTAGCTAACGAACCAAGTGTTTGCATGAAGAGATCTAATTTTAGACTGAGAGCTGCGGATCTAATTATTGTAATTAGATGTCTAATTATTGTTTGGATGATATCTATATAATAGACTCATGGTTGTATTGGAAAAGTGTGCTAGGGAGTAAGAGAGCATAATTATAAGCTCCTTCTGTGTGTGAGATAGAGCAATGGTGCGTTCCTCCTAGTGCCACAGTACCAGGTGTGTTGGTACTGGATTGGAGAGCCAGCTAGGTTCTTCAAGAGTGTAGGATCTTGGTCACAGTTGCATGGCCTATATAGGAGATCTACATGGTAAGTAAGATCGTTGATCTGCAAGTGTATGTGTATGCAAGGTCGAGGTTCACAGGTGAGCAGAACCATTGTTTGATTTGCAGGTTTGCAAGGTCATACAGACAGCAACACAACAGGGAGCAGTATCAGGCAGGATCTACTTGGAGTACAAGTGTGTACTCGGATATAGCAAGAGGAAGGCAAGGGAGTTCCTTCCATAAGTATGGTCTGTTGAATTGCAGGTTATTGCAGGTTCATGGGAGATCTACTTGAAGTACCTTGAGTACTTGTGGAGCACGTGGAGTGCTTGTGGAGTGCGTGGAGCACTTGTGTTATGCGTGGAGCATGGGAGGTGAACACCAACTCTGTATTTGAGTTGAGTGTTGTGACCTGTGAGAGGGAGAGCTTTGGGGAGAAGAATTACTGTTCACTTGAGGTGTGGGAAACCTCTGTAAGGTGGTGGAGAAGAAGTGGCATCTTCTTTATTGTATTCTTTTCTGTATAAAGTGTTAATACAAGTTGTGTATTGTCTCTCATATGCTGTGTTATTCTGAATTCTAGTTACTTGGTGAATCTGGTTATTTCCGCATATTAAGTTGCTTGAAGTTTTGGTAATCAATTGTATGTTTCCGGTTTCGCATCCTGACAAGTGGGATCAGAGCATGTTTGTTGTTCTAGATTCCTGACACAATGCTCAAAATGCTATGGAGCACCATCAAGTGATAATGAAGAGTTATTTTTATAGGAAATAAACTCCAAGGGTCTTCTAAGAAGGTGACATAGTACTAATGTGGGATGACGATAGAGCAAAGCCAAGAAGACATGCCGAATTTTATACTTTATAGAATGGGCCATACATCATCATCAAATTTAAGAAAAATAACTCATTTCAATTGGAAAGAATGAATGGGGAGAAGTTACCTATCCCTATAAATTGGATCTAATTGAAGCCCTACTATTTATGAGATGAAGGTTAATCTTGTATATACTAGGGTAGGTGTGCTTCGCTTATGTTGTGTGTGGTTTCCCCTAAATATTATTGAGAATAAAAGTGTGTTTGATTTATTTTTTTATCTTGTGTGTTTGTTTTCTATTGTTTGGTGTGGTTTCAAAGGTAATTTAGTGTCCATATAGTGCATAGGTGACTCCATATCCCAATTAATAGGATTAGGCTACTAGTCTCTGGCATAGCTAGGTTGCCACCCCTAAGAAACCATCAAAATGTTGACTAATTTGACCACAAGTCAAATTAGGACAACCCTTATAGTTTAAAATTTTTTATATGGGTCTAATAGGGTGTCAATTATGTTCCATGGTCCTAGTGAGGTCATTTAATGTGCTTTTATTCTTGATCATTATCATCTTTAGTCCTTAGTCTTATGTCATCTATAGGTCACTTTTGGGGTCATTAAATAGACTTGTATTGTTTTTATAGGAGGCTAAATGTTTCAAAATATATTGTAACATCCTATATGTTAGGATAATGTTATAAATATTAGTTTTTAACTAAAAATTGTAGGTGTAATGTTGAAAATAAGAAAAGTAGGTTATTGTATATGGTTTTTAGTTGTTGTACAACTTATGAATTAGTTTTGGCACATGGGAGGACTAATATAATGACCCTTTAGATTACCTAAACTCAATTACCTACTTTGGAAGCTTTTACAAGTTAAAAAATGGAAAAAAACCATTCTACCTTTCCATCACACTCTTAATCAGGAAGAAATGGTCAATCAGTCTTTGTATGGTATAGACAAGAGGAGGTGAGTTAGATCAAATGATATTGAGGGATGAAAATATTCTTTATCTACTGCAAATTCATGGAAATAGTTGTGGGTTTGGTTTCTTGAGCTTCATGAACCATTGCTTACAGTGTTAGTGGCTCTTTTTTACTTTCACATCCCCATCACCTCATGTTTTCTCTTTTATTTGGATTGTTTTGTGAAATTTAAGTTGTGTATGTGATATTGAGGGATTGATAATTATTATCACAAGTTTCTTAGCCTAGTTTCATATGTGAAAGTCAAGGAATTGACATAAACTATCTTAGTTTTCTATGAGGACTTTGTTGAGGTTTGTAGATAGTTATTTTCATCAATTACAGAGGTTTCTTTTTCCTATGTTGGTTTTGAAATAAAAGGTGATGTATTTTCTCACATATAAAATTAATATGTGGTCAATTTAATTCTAAAGGTGTGTTATAAATAATTCTCTATATGAAGTTTAAATTTAAGAAATATGCCATATTCGATTTTCCTAAGACTATTACCAATAGTTAGATTGAACTAGTGTAGAGCAGTCATGTTCATTGATCATGGAGATTTCAAGGATTTTGAGAGGTTTCCAAATTAAAAATAATTATACTGATCCCATTAAAGTGATCAATTATTTGTTATGAAAACTAACTTGGTACACTTGGTCATATACCTTACCTTCACCTATATGTTTCATGTAATAGCACCTATAGGTAGCCCCAATAAATGATTAAGTAGATTTAAATAAAGGTGTTAGAACTTATTTGAAACCTAATTGAAGTATAAGAGTATTGAAAGTACCGCTATGATATTTTTGAAGTCACAAGATAGAAAACAAACCTATCAACATGCCCACAAGTGGAGAAAGTTGTAAAAAGACACTTTACCTTGGTATCTCCAAATGAGGATTCTGCCTTACATTTGATCCTTCCATAGTAGAATGTCTTGAGGTTTAGACAGGTCTAGTTATTTTCATCATAAATCCCAAGCATAATGTATTATCTTGACATGGAAAAGGTGAATATTTTGTCATGAGAGTAGAGTATAAATAGGCTTCCATCTTAAGTAATATTTTATTATAGACTATCAGTCATCTATAGTACTTTTGAAGCTTAAATGATCTTTCAATGAAGTTTGACACATGAAAACATAGCCCTCAATAAAAGTGACTCCATTTGAATTAAAATGACACTATTATATTAAATATATATCTTATGAGTTGAATAATAGTGTTTAGACATAGGAAATTACCCACATGTGTCTCTTTTTGTATTGAAATGTCACCTATAGTGTGACTATAGACTGACAGTATGTGGAGCAAAGGTAGTTTGGGTGTTAGAAATCCCTAAGGAATGATATGGAGATTTACAAATATGAAATAAGTTTAGATACTTCAAGGAGAACCTAGGCATGAGATTAAATGTTATATCATGTAAACTTACCTATAGGAATATCATTTTCATGAGTGGATAACATAGTCAATCAATTTGCAAACTAGCCTAGGTTAGTAAAGAGTGTAAATTGTGAGGTAAATAGAGTTTTATAATGAGTTAAACATGTGGATATCACTATCACATTTTTATGTTAAATATCATATGTTTCTTATATTGAGTAAATAGGAAAATTCATACCAACCTATAGTCACAAACTTGAGATTCTTAAACCCTACAGATAGTCATCATTCCTAAAAGTCTATCTTGAAGAATTATGATATTGAGAGCCTTGTAGAGGTGGACACTCCCTATAATTTGGTTTAGGTAGTACCCATGATCCAATATAACCTATAATAACTTCACTTTGATTTAAAAAATAAGGGATATGCCCTTTATTTTATCTTAGATAAGGGTACTCCCAGACATACCACCCTATAGGTTGGGGGAGTGACTGGTAAGGGGATGAGTTGTAAAGTATTGGACATTGAAAAATTATGTGGAATGTTTGTTTAAAACATGAACAAGGATATGAAAGACCTTACATGCATTGAAAACTCTTTGAAGGGTTAAATACATAGTCATACCCAACTAGGCCTAAGCCCTTCAAGGGCCTAACTTCAATTCTAAGATTAAATTATCATTCCTATCCATTGGATGACTTTCAATAGTAAGTTGAGGATGAATTATAATCATTATTTTATAGAGAGATAACACAAGTTGGTAATTTTGACCTTTTTCTATCATAGAGGTGTTCAAAATGAATTCTAAAGTTTGATAATCCAACTTGTATTTCTCACACCTGTATAGACACCAAGCATGGGATCTCATTCAACTAGGGTAGTTTGGGAGTGTCCCATACTCAGTATTTGTAAATTTTTTTGGGAGTTTGGACGTTAATATTTTATGAATAATCCTTAATAGTCTAAACCCTCCTAAACCCTTGGTTTTGACTAGATGAAGGAAATACCAATGTAAATGCACTCAAAAGGGGAAATATGGTCTGTAAAATATTTTTAACTTGTATAATACTTTCCCATTCTCTTTCCCACCTAATTGGTCTATACCCTAGGGTATAAAATAAGGTTTTTTCCAAGTTTGTGTTTATTTTATAAGTATATAAGAAGATGAATAGGTAAGATCCATATTAGAGGATAAATTGGGACCTATTATAACTCTCCATATTCATTTATTACCACATATGGTCATGCAAACAATTCTACTAACTCATTCATCTTAGGTAATCTTTGGCAGAGATTGAAGATAAAGATTGACTACCTAGTGAGAGGATTAAAAGTTGGGCTTTAGACCTTTTTAAGGTATAACTCATGGATTTCAAGGGAAATATGTTATAAAACCTCTTCTATATATTTTATTGAGAAACTAAATGCCACTTGGGTGATAAATATGAATAATGAGGCTAAGAAGACTAATGAATTATTATAAATGGTGAGTACAAGTGTCTACGAGATGGCTAGTATTTAGGGATGCATATGATGAATTTAATGGATTTTTTTCATCATTCCTAAGATATTTCACATGTTTCAAGTATTAATAGTTTGGTTTTGAATATTCAAAAGATGCTTCATCATGAAGGCAATTTTCAAAAAGGCCATTTGAGGACCTTATGCTAGTTTTGAAGAGTTTTTATGCTTCAGATGGAAATTTATACAATAATACCTTATATAACTCTATTATACACTTCATTATTCTATAATATAACTATTTTTCATGTCTTGACATGTGGAATTATGACCTTTTAAATTTTATTCTCCTCTCTCCTCTCACATGCTCTATAAATGCAATCCATTTTGGACTTTATAAGGGATTCCACACCTAATATGGATAAGCCTTTATGGTTTGATATTATACTTTGCCTTTTAAATAATAATTTCATTCAAGTTTTTATCTCATAAACATATTGTCTAAGTGTGTGAAGTGGTGTGTAGTGAAATGTCAAGTGATTAATATTTATCATTGCTTTCTCTTCACTCTTCCATGTTTGATGCAAGTTATTCTCACTCTAACACATCACATGAAGTGTTTTAATTTGTATTTTTCTATATTAAAGTTTAAGGAGTAGCCTTATTATCTTAAAATTACCTATATTTCAATAACTTGGATTAGTTTCATGCATATCACCTCCATGTTTGAAATACTAATGTTAGAGCAATTCAGGATTTTGAGACTAGTGTTGTGAGTCATGTATATTAGTGAAATTGTATGGTAATATTTTGTATATAGTTATATTATATCATCTAATTATATCATTTTATTTTCATGTCACTTCTATCCCTTTTCATCAAAGGAAATAGTTAAGTTTATTCGATAAACATTCAAAGATCAATCTAGGGAGTTATCCGTTAAACCTAGAGGTCTACCTCTATCATATACAACCCACAAGCCTAGAGGTATTCCAATGTTACCAAAATCTTAGATTAGGATTGAAAAAAAACTATAGGGTGAAATATTTAATGACAATAGGCACATGGTGTTGAGCTACCCCAAATACCTAGTTGTCAGTGGGCACTACCTACATAGCCAATACTCTGAAGATGGCCTCAAATTTATATAGTTCTCCCCTATGTGTTGGATTTTGTGTGAATCATGAAATATGTGGAAATAAATTACAATAATGACCTAGCATATAACTTGAAAAACTATGAACTTAGGTTACTCCTTCATTACTTTAAACTTGTATATGTGGTGTCCATTTGATTAATATTATAATAAGATAAAATAGGTAAGTTTTGCTTAATTAAATTGTCTTTGGTATGAATACTAAGTATTTTCTTATATATTTTAGGTGAGGAATGAATGATGGTTGATATTATATTTATATCAACCCCTTTGGATTAATAAATCACATTAAATCACTTAGGATAACCATTAAGATGCGTTTCATTTGTAAATTGTATAGCTTTAGGGTACCAGACACTTTCATCAAATAAAAACACTAGCATTGATGCTAGTGTCTATCCTAGATGCTAGTGTTTAAGGATTAAGAAAGTAGGTATAGGATTAGAGCTTGAAGATATGGAAGATAATTAAATTTTAAGCATTCTATGAAATATATGTCTTGGTTCATCAACATAAGACTATTCAGACTAAGAGATAGTCCAAAGGGCACAAGATAGAATAAATGCAAGACTTGTAGAAGATAGAAATGTATATAATTAAGAGGAACAACCAAGGTGTGAGTTTTCCAAGTGTATAATACTGAGGTGATATATAATCCATAAATATCATCTAAAAAAACCTAATCCCACTTGATTTCATATTTTTAAATAATTTTCTTCATCTTTGGTCATCCTTGTGGTTATTCTACATAGGTTTGGAGGATGGAGTCCATTAGATCAACAACATAGTATTTGCTATCAATAGATCAACCATCCATAGTAAAACTACACTCTTGTCTATTATTGTGTTATTATCATTATTATTATTTTGATATCATATTTTTTTAGATATATTTACTATGATTATATTAAGTGGAGGAGATATACCGAGAGCATTTTACATAAAAAACAATTTTTATCTTTGTTTGGTCATCACCACTGATCAGGTTGGGTGTTAATAATTTTCAATTTTTTTTATTTTTTATATTAAATTAGATTAATTTAATTTTTAAAATAGTTTCATAATCTAAAAATCATATAATAAAAAGAAAAAACCCCTTCTCTTCTTTCTCTCCTTACACATAAATATAGTTTAGATTCATTATTTTTAGTTGTATGATAGATTAATTTTAAAAATGTAATCTTATGTAACACTTAAGGTAATAATAAATAGGTGCATAAAATTATAATAGTATATTTTCATTTTCAAATAAACCTTCATATACAAAAAAACTCATACACACACCAAAAAAAAAAGAAACCTAAGTAATCTAGACAATCAAAACCTAAATTACTAGATCTATAATTTTGTTGTTACATAGTTTTTGGGTTATCTTCCTTAAGTCTATCATGTATTTCAATATTTTTTCACCTAAGAGAACAAGAGTTCCAATGAGAAAGTGCATCATCACATCACCTAAGAAAATGTTCTCGTGCACTCACCTAAAACACGTAGCTTAAGACAAGTTCCCATTGGTTTCATCACATGGTGGTATATTCATATAGTTTCTTAAGATATGGCACTCGAATAGGCACTCATTTATAAATTCATAATTATTTATATGTCCAAATCTTAACTATTCCTTTCCTAATTAACAAATCAAAGAAAAAAAGTTGGGTGCAAACTAAGAATAAAATAATAATAATTCTATTATGTTATTAAATAGATTACATAAGTATTTCATTAACACATAAGCTTCCTCTCTTTAAATTAATTTCATATCCATAATTATGATAATATTATATTAAAATTATCAACCAACAGTAATTAAAATGAGGGGGTATTTATAAATTGTTATTCTTTGCCTATTTAGTTACATTATTAAATACAAAAATATGACTCATAAATGACAATTAATAGTAATGATTCATGGGAAGGAATTTACATTAAATTCCTATAGAGTCAAGCCAACTACCCATGTATGCTCTCTCTATGATATATCCTCATCATCATGCACTTATATTCTTACAGACCAGTGTTGGATTCATATTTGACTATTCTTATCCAACATTCATGAAAACCATTCCCTAACCATCTCCACTTTCCATGCATTTTCCCAAGTTTTTCTTTATTATTCAAGTCATATGTTCTCAATTTCTATGTATTTCATGTTTCCTTATTCCATGCGACTTATCTCTTCCATGATATGGTCTTCTGCATCATAGTATTTTATGTCATGTCTCTTTCATGCCTATGCTTCCTTCAACATTGTTATCTTCAAAAAGTACTTAGCAAAAATAAATTCAAAATTTAGGGCCCAACATCACCCCACACTAAGTCAATAGTTTTTCCCAGACTATGCATTATTATTAGGTCCCTTTTCTATAAAAAAACTTAGGTTTTATCTAATCAACTTAATGCTTCACTTCCTCATAATGATTCTATACATTCTATAGCTTATAAGTGATTTATTTGAATTCTTATTTAAGGCTCTTAGTCTTCTCAGGTTGTTCCATAAGTCACCTTCTTGAATGTTTAAATGCTCAATTAATATATAAGCATCCTTATGAAATTACTTAAGTGAAGTAAACTCTATAAAAACCTATCCTTAGAATGCTAAAAAACTAGTGTCCCACTCTTGATGATGAGCACATATTTTGGTTTCAAGGGCCTCCAAATATTGAAATGCTTTAGCACACTCAACTCTGTCATCTATTATTAAAGTGATATCTACCAATTTTTGGCATTGAATTTATTCTATTTGAAGCCTTGCATCCAATTTTTGGTTGGTTACACTAGTTTGACAAAAACCCCATTAGTAATGGGAACCATATCACCAACTCTAGTAAAAGATCTCTTATAAAATTTAATAGCCTCAGTAAACTAATACATTCCTAAGTTTATTCACACTAAGGATTTGCTTGATATTTACATTCTTGTTAATAACAAGTCTACCAAGGTCGCTAATTTATAAATGGCCTCACCATCAAGATGAACTCCATCCACAAGGGTCAGCTCCTCCTATAAAATTGACTTGAAGAGTTTTAGAGTCTTCATTCTATCCATTATTATTATTTCTAATTGGTGCTTGATCTCTTTTAACTCCTCTTCAAGTTTGATCTTTTTAATTCACTCATTATGATATTGATTAATGACCTCTTAATGCTTCCTCTTAAGTTATTTTACATAAAAATCTTACAATGTCACTTCATGATAAAACTTCAAAAGGATCACATTTGCATCAAACATTATGCACTACTATGGATCCACCCATATCAAGGAGTTCTACCTCTATCAATGCCAAAATAATACTATCTAGAGGTAGTTCATAATGGCATTCTTTATTATATATATATATCATTATAAAAAGAGAGTTATCATCAAGTATATTCAATTGTGTCCTCTTTGGGAAAATAATCCCACATATACAAGTCCTTCTTTGAGACATTCTACTAATATTGGGCATGAATGAAAATATTTTCACTGATAGCTAGTGACCTCTACTACATAGATTCATTAATAGGTCATTTCCCTCTAGTAGTTTTATGGTCAAGTATTTCAACATTTAACTCCTCTTGTTAATGATTTTTACTAGCATCAAGGTCATAAATGCCCAAAGTTCTATTTATGTCATCCCCATCTTCACTAGTGGGATTCCCAACATCCACTTGTGTGTCATCAAGGGTAGATTATTCATGATTCACTAGAAAATACTCCTTTCTAGCTCTGATGTGGCCTAATTTTATTCTTTAAGGGAAGGTCCCCTCTCTAGTGGTGTTTCTAGATTTACCACTCTCTTATCAAATTCTCCATCCTTAGATGTTGAAATATCTTATTATTAAGGAATAGGTGTATGCATGGTAGAATAAAATCCTTGTGATTATCCTATAGGAATATTATCTCTTGGTGGTAAATGGGTAGTCCTTTATAACTTTGGTTGTCTTGATTAAATTCTCATGATGGCATCGTGCCCTATCCTCTTCTCCTTTTAGTGCCTTCCAATCTATGGTAAGAGTGGAATGGTTTATTTCCTATCTTTGGTATTCTTTGGTGTCTTCTTCCTTGTATTAAACATATAAAAAAATAAATTATTCCTATCACTGACCAAGATTTATTGGGCTTTGATATCGGTATTATTCTATTCTACTTTTTATCTATAAGTCTTATTCCTAGGATATACATATAATTGGTGAAGAGTGTGACTTTCAATTTAAATTTCATCAACATTATTCATGAGGCACACATCATATATTTTATTTATATATTTCATAAAATAACTAGCTATGAAGGTACAAGGTATCTTAATCCACCTAGATAAGTCATCTATAGGACTCATCCAGATGCATGCTAAATAAAAGTGTTATTTCACTACAAACTGGGCTTAGTCCCCCATATATGTGGGTTGTCCCTTAATAATATTCCACTAATTCCTAAAATCTTCTTTCATTCCATCATGATATCCCTTCATCCTTGACTTGTTAGTGGGGGTAATAGCACTAGGGTATGTGAATGATTTAAACCACTCGATTAGAGATTTGATTTTAGGTGGGTAAGAAAAATTCAACTCACCACAAATTTAATTTGGCACACCAGTATAATAAAATACTAATAGTAAAATAATTTCACCCTAAGCATAATTTTGATTAGGTAGGTAATGGGCCTTTTCCACATTTACAATAATCCACTCAACAAAATACTGGTAATAATTATACTTGACTCCTTGATCCATCTATTTGGATACATAAAAGTTAACCATATAGACATATTTTCACCTATGCAACCCTCTAATATTGGTCATATTCAAACATGTATCTAATCAAAGGGAAAGATTGTAAATACTAGCTATGTATATTACATACCCTTGCTTCTTTTACTCAATCACCATCACCATTTTCTCAATTTATTCTTGATCCTCCAAATTTCCATTGAGGTTATTTCCTAATCATTGTAGACCTATGAATTTTATAAATATTTGGTTAGTGATCCTCATTTTATGTCCTATAAAGTAAAAGTAATCTTCATGAACACGTGAGATAAGAAACCTTATGACCTCTATGGGATTACTGAAATAAGGTAAATTGAACAGATTAAAATTTTTGACATCATTAAGATGATTGAAAATATTAATATCATATATGAGATAATTTTTGGTATTATACCACTCAACCCTAGAGTCTCATTGTAACTCTACTTCATTCCCTAATTGGAGGTGGTTATATTCAAATACTTGGCAGGTCAACACATTAGACTCTTGTTTCTTTGTGCACAACATCGAATCAGGGTATAACATTTATTATATTAATATAGGGGTGGGAGAGGTGGTGTTTTTTTATTTTATTATAATTCCATATTATATTCTTTAAAGTTTTTTCCCTCTATCTATTGCACCAGGATTTCCTCTTGCATGTTAGATTCACTAGGTAATTCTTCTCTTAACAAAATTGATTGTGTTTATACACCCTCAAACTCTTCTTCTTTGAAAATCAAAAGAAAGGGCTTGATTTTTTGAGCCTTATTATTTGGATACATAATCCTCAAATATCTCAAATATTAAGGCACAGCCATTTGATCTTCCAAAAATAATATGTGGATACCATTTCCAACTCCCTTGACTTTCCTACTTTATCATCCTCCAGTTCATTTAACTCTGCTTCTCTAATCACTACTCCACCAATATATATTTTTAAAATGATCACCTTATTTCAAAACTATGAAATGATCACTAAATTTTGATAAATGTTCCTTTTAATTGGTTAAAAACACTCTTCTTGGCTCTCTAGATTCATGAATTTATAATATTAATGTGTTAAAAGGAAGATTGGTTAACCTTTTTTAGACTCAAGTGGTAATCCACATTTACTTCCCCATGACCTCATCCACAATTTCACTCATTAATTCCTCTAAAATTATTACCATGATGTTTATTTGGTACATTTTCCATTACACAATACTTTTATCATATTTAATGCATATATCCCATCCCATACTTTTATTGAAGTGTATGCTAGCTATAAAATAATTTAAAATTTGCTATTTCTAAGGTGGGAATATAATTTTTTTGATATTTATCCCTTCATAATAGTTATGTGTTGCATTTTATGTATCTTCATATCATTATGCACTTCTACTTGTGTGCCTCTTTTGTGCTTTCACTTACGCTCCCCTTTTCTACATGCATTTATTTCCATTATTTCCCTTATACTCTGTAGCTTTATTTTATTCACACTTCGTATCCCACACTAAAATATGTTTGTGGTCCTCCATGACATGACAAACAAAAATAAAAGAGAACCAAGTGTTGATCTAAACCTAATAAAAAGTTGTGTAACTAATGTCACACTTTATTAAAAAACTAACCAAAAGATTAAATTGATCTAGTGACATATGCCTTATTAACAAAAGATAAACATCACTCGAAATGGTAGGGTCGAAGTTGAATACCATTGAAATGACTTGGAAGGAAGTAGACATCTAACCTCTTCAATTTCCATGTGCCCATGGGATGAATGCTATGAATGATGAAAAAACCATCCCACTAGACATAAATTTTTCTTGAATGGAATGTGAACTTGGAGTCATAGCCCAACACATGCATATGAGGGTAAAAATTCCTATTCTTAAGATATCTATCATGTCATGCCTTCTAGTTTTCATTTCTCCACTCCTTTATTCTGATACATGATAAAATAGGTTTGATCTAATTGCATTAAAGTATCCAAGAATCATTTCAAATGTTCCTCATCATCCAACTGACCAACACACATAATATGTAAATAAGGTACAACAAATAACTCAATTGGGAGAATGGTTTTGGCACTAAAGACAAGGTTAAAAGGAGTACTCTTGTTCAACCATTTATGTGTGGTCTAATATGCCCATAATATTATATAAATGTGATCATCCCAATTAATTCAACCAATATTACAAATATTATTAAACCTATGACCCAACATTTTATTAAAAGCTTTAGTTATACCATTAGCCTAAGCATGATCTAGTGTAGTCTTATGGTGCATAATCATGAACACATCCAGAAGGATATATATTGTCTCATTAAGCAAATGAGTACCATGATAACTAGTCAAAACTAATGGACATCCAAACCTTGCAATGATATTCTCCTAAATAAATATGGTGGAAATTATAGTAATATAATCCTAAGTTGTCACTACTTTAGCCTATTAAGTGAGGTAGTTAGTGGTGGTAATGATATAACACATGCCAATATTCTTAATTTTAGGAATAACGGCCCCAAAAAAATTAATATCCCATTTCTCAAAGGGTTCATGATCAAGTATTAGATTAAGGTGCATAACTTCCTTCTAGTTTAGTTTACCCATACATTGATAGATTCACATTGGCATGCATAAGCTTTGGCATCCTTAAATAAAGTGGGCCACCATAACCCTACTAATAAAACCTTCTATATTATATAACCACTAGTATAACATCCTCTGATGACACATTCATGAACCTCTTATATAACTTCATCACACTCATGTTTGATCATGTAATGTCATAATACTTCATCATGTCTAAGTTTATAAAGGTCACCTCCAATTATCTGGAAAGGAGTAACATGAACAACTAATTAATTTTTATTTTAAGTGCTAAGGTGGGTTAGTGTTAAAACTATGTTAATATAAGCTATGATATCCTCTAATTCCTAAGGTATTTTTACGACTTTAAAAAATATACACACTAGATAATTCATCTTCAATGGCATGCACTAGTTCACCAAATTGAATACATGATAAGTGATCTAGTCCAAAATTAGCCTTACCTAATTGTACCATCATAGAAATTAAAATTATTGAAAGAAAAAATCTAATGGTAAATTCATCTATACAACACTATCTTATTCACAAGTTATTTAAGTGCTTCATGATCTATAAATAAAGTGAATGGGGTGCCCAACAAATACTATAAAAACTTTTGGAGTGTGTATACCATAGACAAGGCTTCATGTTCTATATTTGAGTAATTTTGTTAAACTAGAGTGATATTTTGACTACAAAATTAAATGGGATGATCAAAACTAACCTCTCTAGGTTGTGTAAGGATAGCACCCACTACCAGACCTACTGCATCAACATGTATATGAAAGGGCTTTGTCTAGTCCAAAAATTATAGAATGGGGGTAGTGATTAGATTTTCCTTAATTTCCATGAATACCTATTGATGATAATTTTTCCATAATAATTGACTATTTTTTTAATTACTTCATTTACTATCACTATGATCTTAGCATATCCTTGAATGAATTTTTGGTAGTACCCAGTGTGTCCTAATAAGGCATAGACCTCACACTAGGTTGTCAATGCTAAAAGGTGAATAATGAATCTAATCTTAGATAGATCTACTAGGAGTCCACCATAAAAAAATAATGTGCCACACTTGTTTAGATTCAAATAAAACTAAATTTTTTGATAGCACTCAATCATGAGGCAAAGATTATCACAATAATCATGCACTAAGCCATAGATGGTCCAATCATCAAAATATACTTGAAGTAACTTATGAATAAAATACTTAAAATCCTTTACCATAATATGTGATAAAATGGCCAATGTATTATTCAAACTAAAGGGAATCACATTGTAAGTGAACAAACCCCATTCATTTGTAAAAGTGATCTTGGGTTTCTCTTTTGAGATCTGGAACTAATGCTAGCTAGAAAACCATTAGTAAAGGTACAAATCTCACACCCAACAACTCCTAAAATTTATTTAGTGAATGGTTTCAAAAAAGGGTTAGTTATTCAAGTATTATTTGGTACCCAATAGTCGACACAAATGTGAATGCAGCCATCCTTCTTGATATTGATCACCATGGGGCTCATCCTTTTAGATTCCTCAATAGGATTAATAAATCTAATGTACAACATACTATCAATCTCATCTTTAACTCGAGAATGTATATTAGGATTCATTAGATAAGGTATCTTTATAATTGGTCAATCACCCTTAATTAAATTGATGTGCATCTTTTCCAATAAAGGATGCACTCCTTTCATGTTTGTGTAATTACATGAGAAAACATCTTGATATTATTGTAAGAGTTAAAAAACCTTGATGATCTCAATATCAGCCCAATAATTCCCCATAATTGGTGATCTTGGGTATGTATTCCATGCCAATATTACATTTAACCATATGGATTGGATCTAAATATGATTGATCATCAGTTTGTATGGTGTCCCAGATATTGTGTACTCCAAATATTTAATTTGTAGAACCAAGTGATCAATGGATAGATTTTATGGATTAGAACTAGTACCTTCCTTAACCTTATATTTTCCCTTATATATCTATTCCCTCAATACATGCTCCTTTTGAGAGTAAATCTATGAATAAGATGATAGAAGAGTATTAAGTTCTTGTAAAATGGAAAAGCTATCCTCATACGTACCATGTAGAAGTCATATGCAATCTTCAACCATAATTAGATCTCTTGTAATATATTGATCTATGGCTTATAGGTATAGGCATAATACCATGTGAGGTGATGTGTAATATAGTGATAAAATAATATTACTTCAAATGTTACTCTAGGAATCTGTATCTAGGTATTGTTCTTAATGAATGTACCATGCTCTAGCCAAAGTGTGTAGAGTACCATAAAATGTATGAACCCATAAATAGTCAATCAAATATCTCATCAAAATTTTAAAGGTTTTCATAGGCCATGATATGAGACTCTAGAGCATTAATAGAATCATAACTTATAGTGGCATGAACATAATTATCATGATGGAAATTATAGTGCATATTAGTGTGCACTCACTCCTAGGTAAGAAAATTATGATGGTGAGTTACCTAGCATCAATAATTTTTCTATTGAAAAACATATCTAAGTGAGCACATCCATTAATATTCAAATGCACAATTTTTTTTTGAACTATTTCACATGCTCTTATACATTCAGTTGATTATGAATCCTAGGTGCTTAATCTAATTGTAAGGGTGGTCCATCCATCAAACATACACCAATAATGTGAAAAAACTTATGGTTATTAAGTAACTTGTATAGAACATCCTATCATCTACCAATAGTTCTAAAAATTCTTCCCATAAGATTATATTCTCCATGATCCCAATGGTCTCAAGTATTGTTGGTAGTATTAGAAATAGGCTGTGCATCTACCCAATGTAATATACCATCCAAACTAGGATCAATATGTTGAGTTCCCTAAGCTATGAAATTATAGATATGATTAAAATCCTCATCAATGTTAACTAGTTCAACAAAAGTATGTCCCTAAGCATTGTCAAGGGGAATCACAATGTGTTGATCATCATTTTCAAAATTGATGTAGCGCTTTTTGAAGCTCAAGTTAGTGTTGTTAACATAGCACAAAGTGTATGCACATAATATTTTCAAACTCTATCAATTACCAATTATTTATCTATTGTAAGAACCCATGAAGTCTCAATTTCTCTAAGTGTATGCCTTAAAGGGTGCACTGAGAAAGGGGTAGGAGGATCATTAGTGATTCATAATATTATTGTCCACTATACCACCACTTGTTATCCACATAACCTTATCCTATGTACTTTCATAAGCTTTGCCTCCTCTCTTGCACACTCCAAGATTTCACTACCTTAATTAACACTTACCTAATCCTAAAACACTTTTTGATAGCTACAATACACTTTTATCTTGGGTTAACCCCGTGTCCTAATTATTAAAATCATGTTATGGGTTTAGATCAACTTTTGTCGACATAGACTAAGACCTAACTTGTTTTTATCATTTAAAGATATAGAGTCAATTAGGCCAACCCTATCAGCTAAACATTAAAAAATGTTTATATGTAGATTCAACTATATATACACAGCCATTTCCATAGTTTATAAAGAAGAGAAGAAGAATAAGAATATATTTTGCATCTACTTATCCACCATTCTATTTGAAGAGCATTACTTAGGGTTTCAATACTTTGTTTGGAGATCCAAATCTTCCTTTGTGACAAAGTATTTTAGATGCATAGAAAAGTTGTGTATCCTAAGGATAAATTATCCTTGTTATCCTTACATACCATAAAAAACTATTTTGAATCACCTTGGCCAAGGGAGAGATTGAGTCTCAGTGGGTTTGTCTTCAAAGCTAAGTAGTCGTAACTATGTTCCTCCTTTATAAGAGTAGATAGTTTTGCATTTTTAGTTCTATTAAATAAATTAGGTGTTGACTTATTTCTTCCCTTAGATTTATAAATGGTCAACCTATGCCCATGATCACCTAATCTCAACCTTGGTAACCTTCTTGTGTCTTTTGAAGTCTCAAGGTTATTTAAGGAGGTGTCAATTGTCATCAAGTTAGAGGTAGTAGGTTCAAATGGTGTACTTATGTCAAGGAATGTCATGATGGTCATATTCTTACCTTTTTTGATCTTGTGTGAACTTTTTGGTCATATACTTTCAAAAGCCTTTTTAGCAAGGTTTCAGGTTTATTAGCATTTTTTAAGGTTTTTGTGAAATCCTAGGTTTTAGTTTTTTCCTTCAAGATGCCTTATTAACCATCTCCAAGTGCCTTAATTTATTGATTACATATATGTGGCTGTATAAGGTCCCAATAAGTGGTCTTGAATGAGAGATAATGCAATATCCCCAACCAAATAGGGAATATAGAAAGACAAAGCTCTGATACCACTATAATATCCCCTTCAAATAGGGAATATATATAGACAAAATCTTTGAATTGCTTTTTTTATTATTCTAAAATTTTGTATGAAATAAGAACAAATTGTGATTTTTGCAAAATATCTTCAAATAAATAAATCAACCACAATATAATCTCTCAATAGCAAATCAAAGATCTTATCACTTTTTCAGATGATTACAATTACAGTCCTCTCTTATGCATATAAAAGAATATGAAAATATAGTATTGAAAACCTAGGCTCTTACAAATCTGGGAATAAAATTTGGTTCTTGTCTATCTTGGGTTGCTATGTCGACACACAGTCACCATCATCAATTGATATACAGCTGACATCAGTTGCTGACGTTTGGCTTCTCTACCGACGTCGGTCCTTAGTCGGTCGGCTATCCTGCCGATGTCGGTTCTCAGTCAGCCGATGTCGGTCACTAGGATGCTGATGTCAGTTCCTACACTTTCTTGTGACCTACAACTATTTACGGTGCCCTTCTTAAATCTAAGATTTGGCTGGTATGACCTGGTACGGATCTATACAAATTTCGTATAGTGGTGAAATACAATATAACACAACCTATATGCTGGTCCCTATTATGAAGATCTCTATCTGTATAATTTATTGAAGCAAAACATAATAAAATAAATACCTAGAATATATGTGATAACTTTTGTGTGAAGTTATCTCTCAACCCTGTAAATCTCTGTGATAACTTCTGTATGAAGCTATCTCTCAATTTGGCAATAGATCAGCTGATATCTCACAACCTCTAAATCGCACACATTAAAGAGTGGACATTCTCCAATGTAAATGGAATCCTAGAACCCTTGGCTCAGTCTTCATAGAAGAATTCTTCAATATCAAAATTAATAATTAATGCATAATCAATAATGGCCTCCATGTGAAACCCTTATAACCTCAAAAAGATGTGCTTACCCTAATTAGGGTTTCCTTAAATTAGAACTAGGGTTTCTAAATTAAAATTAGACCAAATAATTAATATTTAATTAAATCAATCAAATATTAATATCTCCCTCAATACATGTCAGATCCTTGAACCAACTAAAGTTGGTGAATCAGGGAGTGATTATACACATAACCATACCAAAATAAGGGTGCTCTACTGCATGTCAAATACCCCTAAATAATAGGAGCTCAGGGAAATGTGTCCAAAAGAGCCTGAATGAAAGCCAACTATAGGAATTCTGCTAATCGAAGCCAAGCCAAGCTCCATTATGACCCTCTATCCATCTTATCAGCCTACGAAGGTCACATAATAGGCTAATCATCAAGTCTAAAGATGTCACCTAAAAAGGGGACATGACAATCTGCCCCTCCTAAAATTGCTTGCCCCCAAGCAATCTCAGAATAACAAACCACTCAATCCACCTGGATCCCAAATGTAGTCATGAACTATACTGATGACAATCAATGTAAACTCCTACAATATCCTCAGAAATATAACCCAAGGGAATCCACAATCAAACTGGCAGATGCAACTTAACCAAACTCTGAAAGCACAACTATCATAGTTAGGAACCCATGAGAAACAAATGCTCAAAGTATCATAACCCAAGTAGAATGGATAACTCAAACTATGAATTCCATCTACAAAAGATGGTGCCAATCCATCCCATAATTGATCCCTCTGTAAAGGTGGCACGATCAACTGTACCACACTGTCATCAGTGTGAGAAGAATCAATCTGGAGACTCAACTCTACTGGTATGCCAAACTCATCAGGACTAGGTACTCCCAAATCCTAAACATGCATGTCAGCTCCAACATCATGTTCCTTAGCAACCACTGTAGGAATGTACTCACCACCAACCATCTCAATATACAAATGGACTGGGTCTGGCACTGGTGAAGACCACAAATGCTCCAACTCCACAATCACCTCAGCCAAATGAAACTATGACTCCTCATAAGCCAACTGCATACTCTCAAGAATCTCAGAAGTCACCTCGAGCTACTGAGTAAGCTCACTCACCTTATCTCCCTTGAAAAATAATGCATCATATGCTATGCTACCCCACTCCATAAGATAATATCTGTCAGCTACCAACTGCATATAATCTTATCTCAAAATTTGGATAGCCCCCCATAAAGAGTGGATCTCTATCAAGGATAAATAACTGCCTCCCTACTTTATGCTAATAGGAGAACCCCATCCATAAACTACTAACAACTAATGAGTAGCATCAAAATGCTTGCAAGCGGTAGCAATGTCTTGATCACTAACTCTCAACTGACTAGACACATGGTGGCACTGGCTAGATTATCTCCTACAATCCTCCTCTGATGCATGGTCCAAAAGAGTAGACTCAAAATCACTGATCTCTAGAGTACTACCATCCAAGCTCTATGAATCAACTCTATAGCTCATATCAACATCTAGAGTATCAAATGTTGTAGCATCACTGACTAACTCCTCCGTACTGAAAGAAATTGCTGATGAAACTAAATCCTCAAAATTGTCCACTGCATCCTCTTGTGTGTCATCAGCAATAATCAGATCCTAGGACTCTTCTACAATCTTTGCCATAGCTAAGATATCATCAACCCTCAGTGCACTAACATCTAAGCACACCTCCCCACTCTGAGTGCAAGCATCAGACTCATCCTCATCTTCACTATCTCTTATCTCATAATAATCATGGGACATGCTACTATCTTGTCTAACTGATCTGTAGTGATCTCTCCTTAGCTTAACAAAGTGATCAAAAGACAACCTCTCCTGAACTCAAGGAGTTAATAAGTCCTACTCCTCATTCGCTGTCATATACCGTGTGGATTTGTCTTCGAATGTAGGGTATGAAAGAAAATCATTTAACCTCTTCAAACTTTGTTCCAGCTTCTCCATATCCTTGTCCCACTATTTTTGAGTATATGAAGTCATCATGATTTACTAACTGATTCAATGTCCAATCTACCCAAACTACCCAACATGATGGTAGGAATTTGGCTCTGATACCACTGTAATATCCCCAACTTAAGGGCTCCTTTTTTGAACAAAAGCTCTGATACCACTGGAATATCCCTAACTAATAGGGAATATAAAAAAGACAAACAGATCTTATACCACTTTAATATCCCCAACCAAATAGGGAATATAGCAAGACAAAGCTCATATACCACTGTAGTATCCCCTTCAAAGAGGGAATATATATAGACAAAAGCTCTGGATTGTTTTTCTGATTATTCTAAAATTTTGTATGAAATAAGAACAAATTGCAATTTTTGCAAAATATCTTCAAATAAATAAATCAACCATAATATAATCTCTCAATAGAAAATCAAAGATACTATCACTTTTTTAGATGATTACAATTACATTCCTCTCTTATGCATATAAAAGAATATGAAAATACAGTCTTGAAAACTTGGGCTCTTGCAAATTTGGGAATAAAATCTGGTTCTTGTCCATCTTGGGTTGTTGTGTCAACACACAGTCGCCATTGTCGATCGATATACAGCCAACATTGGCCGCTGACGGTTGGCTTCTCTACCGACATTGGTCCTCAGTCAGTTGGCTATCCTACAAATGTTGGTTCTCAATTAGCCGATGTCAGTCACTGGGATGCTGATGTTAGTTCCTGCACTTTCTTGCGGCCTGTAACTATTTACGGTGCCCTTCTTCAATCTAAGATTTGGTTGGTATGACCTGGTACAGATTTGTACAGATTCCATACAGTGGTGAAATACAATATAGCATAGCCTCTATGCTGGTCCCTATTTTGAGGATCTCTATCTGTATAATTTATTGAAGCAAAACATAATAAAATAAATACCTAGAATATTTGTGATAACTTCTGTGTGAATTTATCTATCAACCTTGTAAATCTCTGTGATAAATTTTGTATGAAGCTATCTCTCAATTTGGCAATAGATCAGCTGATATCTCACAACCTCTGAATTACACACACTAAAGAGTGGATGTTCTCCAATGCAAATGGAATCCTGGAACCCTTGGCTCAATCTTCATAGAAGAATTCTTCAATATCAAAATTAATAATCAATGCATAATCAATAATGGCCTCCATGTGAAACCCTTATACCCTCAAAAAGATGTGCTTACCCTAATAAGGGTTTCATTAAATTAGAATTAGGGTTTCTAAATTAAAATTAGACCAAATAATTAATATTTGATTAAATCAATCAAATATTAATATCTCCCTCAATACATGTCAAATTCTTGAACCGACTGAAGCTAGTGAATCAAGGAGTAATTCTGCACATAACCATACCAAAATAATGCTGCTCTGCTACATGTCAAATACCCCTAAATAATAGGAGCTCAGGCAAATGTGTCTAAAAGAGCCTGAATGAAAGCCAACTATAGGAATTTTGCTAATCGAAGCCAAGCCAAGCTCCATTATGACCCTCTATCCATCCTATTAGCCTACGAAGGTCGCATAATAGGCTAATCATCAAGTCTGAAGATGTCACCTAAAAAGGGGACATGATAGATAATAGTCCACATGAACCCTCTCAGTAGATATCCATTATTTAGTGACCTTATCAGACCATTTTAACCTCCTAACAGGGTTTGGCTTTAAAAATCATAACTCTTAGAGGACTGTATAATCACCACCTATAGGTTTAATCCCTCATACCCAATATTAAGTCATGGAAGTAAGGTTAAAAGTTTAACAATACCATGGAATGCCAATGAGGTTGTGAGGAGAAGAAAGCTCGGTCAAGTTTAGACACATGGTTGAATGCCAATGATAGAGTCTATGAAGTCAAGTTTAATCTCAATCTTCAAGGAGTTTCTTAAAACCATCACCTACAGATGAACCTAAATGCTTTTGAAAGTGAAAATATTAATGGAAAGTATTGAGATTCAATAAATTTCAACTAGGTCTCTAACATAGTATATAAACCCTCCGCTTGCTCATGAACCTATGTAAAAACTCCCTTGGTAGTCAAATACCCATAATCACCACCTACACGACCATAGGTAGTCCGCCTCCAACCTTGAATGTGAGATTATATATGCAAATGAAAGAGAGAGATAAAGTATAAAGGTAGAACATAGAGACTATGTTGTTGATAGGCAAAAAAAATTTGAAAAGATAGTTGAATAAGCTAACTTAGGCATATATTATGAGCCAAGTGTATACAAGTCTGCTTAGTTAATTTGGGTGTGTAACTAATTTGAATAATAGTGTTAAAAAAATTATGTAAGGGTTAACCCATGGTAATTTATGGAATCCATGTTCCTCAGGATCTTTAAAGGTAGAATCAAGTTTGAGAGAGTTGCCTGGTATTGATTGAACATCCATGATATAGAGGCCTATGCGTATGACTATAGAAGTGATTTTTGATAGTAGAGTTGAGGGAGGCTCATTTAAAATGGTGTTATCAAACTTTGAGATCACATTACATGAACCCCAAAATCTACTAGTAGCAAGGAGATAAATAAACCACTTAGGTCTCTAACACCAACTAATCCAAACACTTAGACAAGGCCAAGTCTAGTCATGGTAGACCTCGAAGAGAAAAAGGGATAGAGATAAATCTTGAGAAAATGATGATATATGCAAGAGGTTGAATTTAGATGTAAAAGAGTAATAATTAACATTAAATTCACCAATACACCTATAAGTGTTTTAAATTTTTAAGACTCAGTTTAGGCCTACAAGGCCTAAAACCCTCCTTTAGCCCTCAAAATCCCATCTTCATCTTTGTGGCATACTCAAACCCTAATGGTATACCTAAGGTCATAAATAGGTGTATGATTACAATAAAAGTCCTAAGTAAGATTTTTTAGGAATAGGAAGGTAGGGGAATAGTAAATTTGGCCTAACTACCCCTCTTGAGATCCATCACCCAAGTATGCCATTTCAAGCTACCAATTCAAATGCTCATATCATACATGGAAAGATGAGTAGATAATAGTGATCTTATGAGAGCTTTGGGACCCCTATCAACTTACTATCTAGAGTAGAGAGAGTTGTATTTAGGATTTAAACACTATGAATGATCCTTAACACTATTAACCCCACTAGAATGTTTAGTGAAGGATTAAAGGATACCAAATTCTACTCAGAGATCACCATGCAAGGTGCATGGGACTATTAGATATGAGGGAGTTTTGAAAGGGTCTATGGTCTCAACATCCATGTTGCTAAATTTAAAGTGGTAGGCCACTAAAATCCTTCCTAAACCTTGATAAGAACTTGATGAAATAATTTTTCCCCTAAATGCCTTTAAATGAGGTAGTTGAGTCTTGAAACAGACTTTATGGTCTATTCATGTTTCATGCACACCTAAATGAGCCATTGGTTAGCACGTTAAGAGTGTATGGTGTACATATTAGGCATAGAGAGGATTGTTATAAACCTATGATAGGAAATTGGAGAAATTTTACATGTTTTGCATGAATCTAAATAGTGAAAGATATCAAATAGGTTAATAAGACTATAAACCACCACCTATAGGGGTCTCCACATGTGATGATCACCTACATCTATGCCTAAATGTCTAGTTAGTTAACTATAATGCCTAGCTAGTTAACTTTGTACATTATGAAGGATTAATTAGGGGAATTAACCAATCTAACACAAATGATCCAAGGGCTATAAAGGTTAGCTTCCATGATCTAAGAAGTGTCTAAGTGATCAGATAACTCCCTTTAGGGAAAAACACAAAAGCCCTATCATTAGGTCTATTGGCCTAATACCCTTCTTAAAGCATTACTACCTAGAGACTAAAGTTAGAGTATAATAAAGGGCTGAATAAGACCTAAAACTAACATGGAAGTGTGTTTAAGGTATTTTTAGATGTGCAAAAATCATTAGTTTGTAAAGGAGAGCTCAAAATTAGCCGTTTTGGCCTAAAATTGCCTTTAGAGTACATAAAATGTAAAATAATCACCTAAGGATCACCTTATTGTGCTCAAAACTATAAAAAGGATCTACATATAGTCCTAATCACATGGGGAAGGTTGGCGGCCCATTTATAATAGAATTTAGTGGAATTAGTTCATAGGTTGAAGCCTAACCTTTATGAACTATTATTAAGACCCTAAACCTCCCTAAAAGCTCTCTAAAACCCTAATACAATATTGATGAGAAATATATTGAGAAATTTTCACTCAAATCCATAAAAATGTCTTGGGAGACAATTAAAACACATTATTCACTTTGAGGAGTTCCTATTCATGGCATTAGTTTGTACATACAATTATCCAAATGTAATAGAACCTTATATTTTGTAAGATTTAGTGATAAATATAAGGTATAAAACTAGATGAATAGCTGAATATTATTTAAAAAGATATTATGAAGTGTATTCCAACTTCTTAGGCAATTAAGTACTCTCAATTCCTCTTGGAAATGCTTCTACATGTTTGAACTAAAGAGGCAGTCCAGAAATACTAGTGAAAGGTGACCTAGTCACCTAAATGAGCAAAAGTTCTAGGTGTATGCTATTTAAAAGGAATGAACCATCATTTAATATGTTTTTTTAGACCTAAAACATTCCTAATTACCTATTATTGAGGTTATATGCAAGTCTCATGGCCATCTACGTAGCTAACACTAAGTGATTAGGCCTAGTTGCCTAATAGGCCTATTTGGTCAACTAAGGAAGATGTTTATTGGTGTAAATGGATACTTAGAGAGTAAATTCAAGGTCATAAAAATCCTTATAAATTTTTATGGAGGTGATCATGAATATTTCATGTCTATTATAGATTATGGGGCATTTTTTCAAAGCCTTATTAACATGTAGGAGAGAGGTAGGCTATTTAATTTTTCATAGAAGCCAAGATGGACCACATTTATACATTTATAAATATAAAAAAGAGAGGTAGTTGACCAAGTAGGTATTCTCACACTTTGAATTAGGTCAACCAAAATTGAAAGAGATTCCACTAGACCATTTCCTTTGTCATACTCTCATTAAAAGCCATTAAGTAGCCAAGGTAGTGCATGGGAGAGATGAAAGAGTTGTTATTAATCCTTTTACATGTTTGTAATTGATTATTGTGTAAATGAAGGTCATCATTGACTCTCATCCACACTTATACACCATATTATTCCTCTTTTTCCCTCTTTTATTCTATAAAATTGAAGTAAAAGTCCCATCATATGCATCCGTTAGCTGGGTATGAAGAAACTCTACTAAAATTATATCTTGTAAACCTCTTGAATGAATAAAAGGACTAGTTTAGGTTATCTTTATATCTTAGTGTGTTATATAATTATTTATTTATATAAGTGTTGAGTCTTATTCCCCTTTATAGATCCTTATTTTTACCTAGTTGCTAGTATATTATCCTATGCGGATCATATGGTGTGTCAAAGTGTTGGTGATTGTGCTTAGATTAGAATCTGATTGGTAATGTCATGAAAATAGACCTACCATTCATCATCCTCAAGTTTCATCCATCCAACATAACCTCCATGTGAAGAAATGATGCTTAGGAATCTCTTGGAGAGAGTGGTCTAGTTATTAGTCCTTGCCTTATTCACAAGTGTTGTTAAAGGCTTAGTTAGAGTGGATACAACATGTTGGTGAATTACCTCCCTTAGCTTAGATTTTTTTCATGAAATATTTCTATCCATTTTCATCATCAAGTTAGTAAGTTTAGGAATTGAACCAATAGATGATACGTCAAGGGAGTTATCTCCAAAACTAGAGGTTTACCTCATCAACTAGGCTACCCACACCCATTATATTAGTTACATGAGTCAAGTTTGAAACACCTTTGCCTTAAGCGTGAAATCCAAACTGATAACATTAGTATTTACTATAAATTAACATGAGTATAGATCTTATATTCATGTTTAATTTTTATGTTTATTACCCCAAATTTGTGCCATAAGCTTTGGTGAGCACTAGGTTAAACTTTACATTATTTTGCATGCACTTTGTGAATATGAAACCATAGGACTTGGCTAAGGTTATTTTATGGTGTTACTTAACTAGAGGTCTTGGAACCCTCTCTAGTGATATTATTATGGTAGGATATCCAATTATTAGGTTTACTAGATCCATCTTGTCCATGACCCTAAATATTTAATGTATGAACAATCAAATGTGTAAGTAGAATTTATCTTCTTTGAGATATGATTGATTAATTGATCAATTGTATTTCCCTTTCTATACATTTTGGTGAACCCAATGTGAATCAAACCCTTGTAGGTTTTATTTCATTCTTTAATTTTATCATTATATTATATTTTTCTATTTTTTTAGTATTGTATTAAACCTATGAATATAGTTATAATAGTCTATGCACATGTTTAACACATAGTCACTCCAAAATGTTTAACAAATAGTCACTCCAAAATGACTATGTTTTGTCTATATAGGTCTTCTCTAAATATAGGTAAGTGGAACGATCAACTAGGCATAGTCTTTTTCTTCTATTATGGATTTGCATAAATAGTCAAACCAGTTGATGAGCCCCAAAAATGTCCTATTCTTGTCCTAATCTATTACACTCATCCTTCCTATTTACCATGCTTTCGATTACTTTCCCATAATTTTAATTCCTTAAAAACTCATAATCCTATAATATAATTATATTTCCATACTCTTTGAATAGTTATAATTATGTATTAGAATTAAATATATGATAGTTATCTATTGTTTTAGGATGATTTTCCTATAATGTGTTTTCATGATGTTTTGGAGAAATAGGTATATAACACGAAACATCTAGTAGCAAAAGAATCTCATCACATGGACTATCCTATGGCCACTTCATGACCAAAGTCATGAATGAATAGATTTTGATTCCCATTTCAACCAAATCATAGAAACAAATATAACTTCCATGGAGCCTAATAAGGAAGCGATTGAATAATGAAACAACTTTATTTATCCTACATCAATGTCATAGAATTCATATGAAAGATAACTTTAGAAAAAGGAGCCAATTTTGGTTATCCTAAGTTGAATGTTAATTAGACTATAATATATATTATTTTTTATAAAAAATCTCCTCTATAGTGTGTGTGTGTGTGTGTGTGTGTGTGTGTGTGTGTGTATATATCTTTGTGTGTGTGTGTGTAATAGTAGAGTTGATAAGTAGTGGATGTTGATTAGAGAATTATCTAAATTACATTTGGTCAAACAACTATTATTGTAATTTCCTACAATAATTCATTTATACATTTTTTATTAATATGAACAAGCATTTCTGAATTCAATTGTGTTGTGAGAGGAAGGATTGAAGCTAGAGTCTAAAGGAGTAACGGCCCCCTTTGGAAGTCTTGTAACAACAATCCAACAAATTTAAATAGTTAAGCATGTTATTTAATTTCTTTATGCATTGTGTGTTTTAATTCTAAATTGTGTGATTTACATTCTTGATTAGATTTGTTTAAAGAAGATTCCAACATATAAACATTTATTTCAAAATATTAAATTCATTTTTTAATTCTATCATTTCATTTACTGCATGAATTTAACATCTTATATAACAATTAGCAAAATGTCAAATTAGAATATTGAGTGTGCACATATAATGATGCCATCATAGCAAGTATACATCCTTGGATTTACATTTAAATGAAGTAAAAGGTATAGGTCTATGGTAACTCTCCTTGTTCATTTTAATCAAGAGAAGTATATTTGATTGTGAATCATCTTCTAGTCATTTTTGGCACCGTTATTAGGGAAGGGTGTCACACACTTATAATCTTCAATCTTGATAGTAATTATTTATAGATGTTTACTATTTTTATTTCTAAAGTTTGTTGTTATTTAAATTAAATATTTCATGATTTCATTGTTTAAATTCCCTTTTCACAAGTAAGATAGTGGAAAATTTATTTATTAAAAAAAAAAAAAAAAAACCATATTACTAACCTTGTGTAGGCAGGGTGGGCAATTTAAAAAAAATAAATCAAAATATTCAATAATGAAAACCTTCAGGCATTGTTGATAGATGTTGTTTCAAAAAACTAGGTCATTGGCTAATCGACATTCATTAGAAAAAGGGGGGCACTATAGCAATAAAAAAAATTCTTTTCATCTAATTTTTTCTTGTAGATTCATTCTCTTGGAGTTCCTTCTTGTTATATGATGAAAAACTTGTTGCTACAAGAAACACTTCTTGATACAAGATGAAACACTTGTTGCTAAAAGAAACATTTCTTGCTATAAGATGTATTCTTATCATTCCATCCTACATTTTATTCTCATAAAGCATTTTTATCCCAATTAAATGACAACACATACCTAAACACCACTTCAAATCATCATTTGTGCATTAATGAAAGGTATTCCTGTAAGTAACAAGGTAATTATTTTATATTTATTTCATGTCATAAATTTTAATCATTATTAAGATGATGAGTCTTAATGTTATTAACATGTTTCCATATCTTCTCCTTATCATTCCAAATTTCCATACCTTCAACTTTGCTGATTGATGTGACCTTGGATGTGTTTTTACCACCACCCTTTGTTATTTCCATGAGTTATTTGTGCATGTTAGATTCATCCCTTGAGGACAAGTGACAATTTAAGTTGGGTGGAAATTTTCCATAATTCAAATGGATTATTTTGATCCCAAAGAAAAACTCACAAACATTTCACCAAATCCATAAAACCCCTACTATAAGAACATAACCAATAACTCAAATTTCATCTCACAATATAGGAGGGGACTTGCTTAAACATGAACCACTTGATATCACTCTTTTAACCAATAGTTTAAACATTCTAGCCCTATTCTAGAATGTAGGATGGGCATGATATTTTTGTGATCTAGGAATTTGACTAAAGAGAGGATAGTTAGTATGGTGTTAGTTTCAAAATGAAAACAAAATGAAAGAAACACACTAATAGCATAACATCTCTAGGCCTAGACATTAGGGAGAGCTTACTTAACAAATATGAATAAAACACAAAAACTAAAATGCAAAAGAAAACCTTCTTTTACCTCCCTTGGATGCTCTAAAATGATTTTTGTAGTGGATTTCTTGGGTTTTTCTCATGAATTCACTGACAATAGAAGCTTAGATACCTTCATCTCTCCTTGGCACCTTTGGCTTTTGGCTTGGCTTGGTTTGGAATCAATTTGTCATGGTAACACTAATTGCTTAAAGCTTTTAGAACCAATCTTGAATTATAACTTTGCATTCTCAAGTATTTTGAAGATATTTGAGCATAATAAATTTTCACCAAAATAGGTTGGAAATGATGTTTTTCATCTCTCTATTTATATATTTTTGAGATTGTCTAGAATCAACCTAAACCATCCATCTCAAGATATAGATGTGTGGTTGAGGATTAATTCAATTTTTAGAATTAAGTTTATAATTATACTCATCATGACATTGGAAGAAGGGATAATTAATAAGAATGGAGGGCATCATGGAAGGCATTGATGAGGCATGAAGGGCATGAATCCTAATATTTGTGGCATTTATGGCCTGGGGATGTCTTCCTAATAAATGAGGTCACTTGATGATGTAGATATTCAATATTCATTTCCAAAAATAAGTTTTCAGCAAGTTTCCATGGAATTATTAATTAGGACTTGATTTGGGTTAATTAGCTCTTAATCATGATTAAGCACTTTGTGCACAAATTACTCAAATTGATTAGAATGCCTTGTTATTGGTCCAAAATTTGACTAAATTGGAATTGGAAGTCCATGTTAGATGTGTTAGAACTATTATCCCATTTAGGATGTTACAAAAAATATATATCAAAGGAACATTTCTTGTGTATAAGATTTGATAGGAAAGAGCAATCTAGAGCATCTAAGTGTAAAATTGGCATTTTAACTTAGAATGATTTAATCAAAGTTAGCTAGCACATAAATTTCATTACCCCATTTAGGGATACCCTAGCCAAAATAAACACTTGAATATATTAGTTTCACATCATTTAGCATTTTTAGTGTTTTTAGGCCAAATTGTACATTTTGGGTGGAAATTGGTCAAAAGCCTAGTTGGAGGTTATCGGTGGCCAGTTTTAGGTGTCTGTAGTTTGTCCGTATTTGGGAAGATGTTAAAACCATATGCAAAGAAATGTATTCTCAAATAATTATATGTAACATGTATGCCAAAAAGAAGATGATGATTTAAGAACAAAGCTTTAAATGGTTTTGAGAACACTATGATGATGCCCCCTCTAGGGAGTGGCCATCACATTTATTGATGGGTGGTCCCTCAAAAATAAATAAGAAGAAAGGTGGAATTAACTCATGGTTGATATTAATTCAAATAATAAAATTCTTGCATGCATTGATGTAAAAAGGATACTATTTTTCCCAAGGGTGGTTATAATCAAGGTAAAAAGTCAAAATAATGATTTTCCCATAGGTGGTTATAATCATTAAGAGGACATAGATTGGATAAAGATGATTATGACCTAGTTAGGGTTGATTAGCAAGGATAACTCAAGGATATAACTTGGAATATAGATTAAAGATGAGTGGGTATAAAGTGATGAAAGAGATGGATAAAAGAATAATATTGATATTTATAAATGATTCATTTATACTTACCAATAAGGAGATGTTCATCCTTATTACCAATGATACAACTAGAATGGTTAATGGGTTGATTTGATCAAGGGTGGGATGGGAGGATTTGCGAAGGTACCAAGGAAAAACTTCTATATCTCCATTGATTGTAGACCTTCCTAAAGTTAATTTTTATTGTAGCATGTGATGGTAAGCATCATGATAGAATTCCATGAATACTTGGCCAAAATATGCATGAAGACTGACTCTAGATCTAATAAACACTCAAGAAGAATGCACCAATGATAAAAACCATGATGACAATGTTAATGGATGAATATGGATAGACTCAAGAATAACGTGCTTGAGAAATCACCCAATAAACACATATAGACTATGTCAAGGTAAAAGTGCTAAAATCAAACAAACAAGCAAGCAAGCAAATAAATAAACAAACAAAAAAATAAACAAATAACTTGAAATAAACAAACAAATAGATAGCCTAAAAATAAAAGTAAAGAAAGCATCCTAACAATGCTAATGCCCCCATAAGGTGGATCGAGGATAGCTTACTAGGCTTAGATAGGAAAAATATTTTTGGATTTTTTTGAAATGTTATGAATGTTTATTTGCATTTTGAGGTATCTTAACTTGTTAGAGGATGACAAGATACCTACTCATAGAATAGTGAGAGTATTTGGCTTAGGTTGCTCACAAAATAGTGAGAGTATATGGAAAGGGGAACTGAGGTGACCTCAACATGATTTTATCATGACCCACATAGTCTTAAAATTACCTCAATTCATAGTAATTTCATCCATACAAAAGGTAGGGAAAAACCAACTAGGTCCCAACAAGTTCTCAAATCTAGTAAATGGCTAGTCAAATGAAAATAGTAATGGTAAGGTAATGCGGTAATGAATGATAAAAAAATGTTACCCTTATTTTTCCAATAGGTGGTTATAACTAGGATACAATGGCATAGGTCAATGATACTAATTTGACCATAGGCAATTATAATTAGTAGTAAGACTAGTGAAACACTAATTTGCCCATAAGTAGTTATAATCAGGCTCGCATAAAGAAACCTAATATAGAATGGAAAATGAAAGATACCTTGATAGATCAACTATCACACTACTTTCATAGACTATCATTGTAAACATGGATTGGATTGATTATTGAAACTTGATCAGAATCCCCTCACCAAAAGTGCAAGAATAACCAAATGAACCAAGATCAAAATAGGATTGGGTAGGATGACTAAAAATAGGTTTTGGTCTAGATAGGAATGGAATGATAGGATGGATAAAATGGTAAGAGGGTTGACCACAACTGATAGGGTGAATATAATGGTACATGATAATGGAAAAATGATATGTAACAATGGTAATGGCGTGACAATGTGAAATGGTATGGTGCATGTTTTTACCCTAGGTGTGGTAAATGAGATATGATTCTATTTTTTCTATTTAGATGGAGATGCATGTCCTAATCTATAAATTATACAAAAAAAATACTCAATTATGTTAATTTCTATCCCATACCTCATCTAAATAACTACTCTATCAAGAATGGCCTACATATTTGGTTGTTAAGAATTCTTTTATGATCTTCCTTAGTTATTGATTCTGATTCATTCAAACATCAAGACAAGGATATTTATAGACTCTGTAAAGGAAAGTGTGGCCATGGATGGTAACTAAAGACAAATAATGGATGGTAGGTTTATATGTGAAATATAATGGTCAATGATAATGGAAAGGGCAATGGTGGGGAAACAAATGAAGATCAGGCCTTTCAATCACACATAATGTTATTGATGCCATACTTAACATAATTTTGGTTTTGGTAAGGCCAAAAACTTATTCTCTCAATAAGACCACCAAATTTTTTTGTTGTTTGATCTTGACAGTAGATACCATCTGATTAGGCTATAGATAGGAAGTTATTTTGATTTGATCTTTAATTTTTTCTTCATCAAGTAGTGAAGAACTTTTGTGATAAACTATTGGTGCCTCAAAGAGGTTTTTACTAATGAAGTTGTCTTGATTGTCCCATAGCACCTTTGAGAAGGTTTCACTAATAAACATTGGGTTTTGACTTTAATTTTCTTCTAGTGCTTTTGAAAAAGTTTTACTAGATGATTTTGAGTTCTAACTTTGATTATTCCCTAGCACCTCTAAAAAGGTTTCACTAGGAGAGTGATCTTTTACAACATGAATGTGGTCTTGGCATCCTTGCTCTTCTTCAACTTATATGTCACCATGGATGCAATTTAATAAAGTGTGATTCTATTGATCCCAATCAACACTTATGGGAGATGGAATGTCAATGATATGGATACTTTAGTTAATGGTAATGACTTATGGAATGGTAATGGAATGGGTGTTGGCATCATAATCCTTGTAGAAGATACTAGGAGAACTTGTGTTGAAGATGAACTACTCATCCTCAAAAATTGTAGAAGGATCACAAATGTATTCAAATTAATCTACAACGCATGAATAACTAATGTTGTAATAGCCATAAATATATTCTTCTTTTGAATCTAATTTTGGCTCAATGGACTCTGAATCTAATGTTGAGACTAAGGTTGACTCTAATTTTGACGCTAAATCTGATATCAATTCAAAAATAGAACTTGACTCTAACTTTGATTCTTCATCTGATGGGTACTCTGTTATAATGATGTCTTGTTAAATATTTGGTATTGTAAAAGTAATGGCATGTGATGGCATAATGGGCTCCATAAAGACTAGTTTTTCAAAGTGAGTCTCATCTAAGATGGGAAAAAGGTCAAGAGACAACTCTTTAGAGACTAGCTTGTTAATAGGAGGCTTAATAAAAATAGGCACATGGTCGAGATAATGATTTACCCAAAGGTGGTTATAATCATTAAGAAGTGACTCAACAAATATTGGTTCATTAGAGTGAGAATCCTCAACAACTAGGATAGGATCAATAGGTGATTCATCACAGGCTAACTTATCACAAATGGTTAATTCAACAAAAACATCTTGGATTTGTTGGTTCTCTTGGCCTTGGTTTCCAATGAGTTGGAAAATATCAGTTTTAAACATAGATTGGTCTTTGAATGATTGGATGGGTTGAGGTTTGGATGGGATTGGTACTAGATAAGGAATGACTTATGGTTGGATAATGGTAGGGCATTGGGGTGCATGATTTTTCTCATGAGCCAAAAGACAAATTATTGAAATGGTAATGATAGGGAATTATGAGGCTCGATTTCTCACACAAGCCAAAGGACTAAGTCTTGGAATGATGAAGGGGAGTTGTGGAGCTTGGTTGGTTGCACAAGCCAAAAGACTAGGTTGAGGAATGGTAATGGTATTCTTTGGATATTGTAGAGCTTGATAAATTGTATAATCCATGATCATATAGCTTGGTAGTCGATGATAAGATAACAAAAGGATGTCATGCAACTTGATTACTTGCACAAGCAAAAGCATCCAAGTCTTCCTCATAAACCATATCATCCCAATCTTGAGTTGGCTCATAAGCTAGTTCTTGAATATGTTCCATGTACTGATTATTGCAAAGAGATTATGGATTTGTATCCCAAAAAGTATTATCTATAGTTGGGTCTTCAAAGTCTTCCTCGCAAGCCTCTTCATACTGATCAAGGTCTTGAGTTGGATCGTAAGTTGTTTCATGACTTTGTTCCCATGAATGATTAATATGAGGTAGATATAAATCTATCTCACAAACCATATTAGTATTATTGGGGTCTTGACTAAAGCCATACAAGTCATTTTGTGTAGCCATTCTATCATAAGTTGGATTATAAGTGAATCCACCATAAGTGTAGCTAGACATATCCACATAAATGATGAAATCTTTGAAAGAAAAAGGCTTAGAGTTCTACAAACTTTGAAAAACTATGTCCAAAAGGACAAATGGTTCAAGCTTGGTCAAACTTGGTAAAAAAGGTAGAGTTGTATCTTCAATATGGTCTAAAAGTGGAGCTATAACTCCAAAATGATTTGTACTAAGACTTGGCATAAAATACTCAAACATCAAATGTTTAATGTCAAATGTCATACACACAGAACGTCAAGCATCTAAATAAAAACCAACATGTCAAAGGTCTAGGTCAAAGTGTTCCAAACAAGGTCTAAACTAGGAAAGGGAAAAGTTGAGTTACTAGGTCTTTTGTCCAAACACAGAGTCAAAATCTAGGCTCAAACAAAAAGGCATATATTAGGACCTTTGGCCAAATGATGTCAAAATCTAGACTTGAAACAAATGATAATGTGATTTTATTTAATCTAGAAATTTTTTAAACAACTTTGACATAAACCCAACACACAGAAATAAACATAAAAATTATTAGTTGGCATAAGGCATAAGATGAAAGGCTCTTTGATAAGGGTTGTTTTCTCCCAAATAAAGGCACAAACAATGATGAAGATAGCCATTAAACAAAAAAACCATCAATATTTTTGAAATTTGGGTAATCGATTAACCCAAGTTATGCAACTCAAAAGAGAAAGATCTGTGTATTAGCCCCATGAATTGAGGCCTAAATAAAAATCAATCAATGTTTGAATCCAAACTTGATAAGGCTAATTAAAAACTCAATGTTGAAGAATAGGATTTGATCAAGTGAGCTAGACAATATTGGATAGCATGACAACATAAGACAAAGATCCAAATGGTATACATGACATGGTTTGAAACAAATGATTTTTGGTACAAGGTAAACTAGTCTTGAAATAAATTGAGTAGCCTAACGGTGTAAGCATGCTCAAATGATGTGATCTATGCTATGTTTCAAAGACTCCAAAAGGCTCAAAATGTTTTGACATAATTTGGGAAGCATAAAACTACCCTCCTCAACTTAAATTACACACACACAAATAAATCTGGAAAAAATTTCAAGGCACAAATGTGGTGTAAAATAGCTAGCATAATACCTCTTTATACAAAAGAGTGACATATAGACAAATTGGTTTCAACATAGATTTATGAATAAAAAAACAAGTTTTAGTCTCAAAAACACCAAGTAAGATAAATGACCAAAATAAACTAAGTATAATCATCCAAATCCTAGAAAGGGTATGGCAAAATGGGATTCACTAAAACTAGAAAGCTTTTGATTGTTCTTAGGGAATCAATTTCACAATGACTTTCACGTCAAATGATTCAAAAGACAATCATAAAAATTAGGTGACCACAGCATTGGCTAGTTGTAAAAAGGTGTAGTCCTTTTTACAACCACTACATCATGTTATTCACTCAGTGTAGTGCAATGTCCAAATGTAGATATGCCTCATGTGTAACTCTGATTAAGAGAAAGTGAAGTCAATACTGAGAGATAAAACTCCACATAAAATCTTCCCTAAATAACTCATGGGAGGTAATTATGTCCCCCTCACAAGTCAAGATGCATAAAAATAAAGAATACATGAAATAGAAAGACTTTAGGGTCATTTTCAAGGTCACCCAAGCTTTGATGAGTTTTTGAGGAGTGCTTTAGATGAATTTGTTTCTAAGCCTTGGACTAGGCTATTTGAAATAAGAATGATTCTTTTGATTTCAAGGGTTCCCTAAAGAGGACAAATGGAAGAGTATACACACAACATTCCTCTTGTTACCAAACAAAATCTAATTAAATAACTGTTGAAAATAAAAATTTACAATTTTGTTCAATTTTAAGCCCAAATGAAAGATTTGGTGGTGTTCATCTAACCCCTTGGTCTTAATATTGTGAAATTTGAAAACATTCATCTAAACATCTAATTTTTTCATTAAACACAAAAAGAAAGTTCCTAATTGATTTTTAAGCATGAAAAAGGTGATTTAAAACATGTTTTTAGAAAATTTCAGGCTTGGTCCTACAACAAAAATGTCAGCATGTCCTTTATATTTGAAGTTCTTTTTGGTTTGAAATAATAAAATTTAGAAAAATATCTCTCAGGCTATGTTTTAAGAAAAACATAGTGACCAACGTCAATTTATGTAACTGACAGTTACATTTTCTAACCAATGTTGGTTATCTAATAGAAATCAATTATACCAAAGTGACTAATGATAGGTATATAATTGATGTTAATTTTACTAACTAATGTCAATTAAGATATGCAATTGATGTTGGTCTTACTTGTTGATGTCGGTTATTATATAAAACTATGGCAAACAAAAATGGTAAAATAAAGTTAAAAAATCAATTTGTAAGAGTTTTAAGGGTCCAAATAAATATTTTAAGGGTCCAAATAAATATTTTAGGGTTCCAAAATAATCTTCTTCAAATGTGAGATGTGTCTAGTCCCATCGGGCATGCCATAATGTGAACTAGGAATTTGACTCAAGAGAGTATGGTTAGTATGGTCTTAGTTTCAAAATGAAAATAAAATGAGAGAAACACAATAATAACATAACATCTCTAGGCCTAGACACTAGGGAGAGCTTAGTTAACAAACATGAATAAAACACACAACTAAAATGCAAAAGAAAACCTTCTTTACCTCCTTTGGATGCTCTAAAATTCTTGTTGTAGTTGCTTGCTCAGCTTGTGCTCATGAATTCCTTAACAATGGAAGCTTGGCTACCTCCATCTCTCCTTCGCACCTTTGGCTTGTGGCTTGGCTTGGCTTGGAATCAATTTGATATAGTAACACTAATTACTTGAAGCTTTAAGAACAATCCTACATTATAACTTTGCATTCTCAAGTCTTTTGAATATATTTGAGCATAATAACTTTACACCAAAATATATTAGAAATGATGTTCTTGGCCTCTCTATTTATAGACTTTTAAGGATATCTAGAATTAACCTAAACTATCCATCCTAAGATTGAGATGAGTGGTTGGGAATTAACTCAATTTTTGGAATTATGTTTAAAACTATCCTCATCATGACATTGGAAGAAGGGGAAATTAAGAGGCTTGGAGGGCATCATGGAAGGAATTGATGAGGCATGGACGGCATGAATCTTGATATTTGTGACATTTATGGCCTAGGGATGTCTTCCCAAGAAATGAGGTCACCTGATGATATAGATATTCAATATTCATTTCCAAAAATAAGTTTTTAACAAGTTTCCATGGAATTATTAATTAGGTCTTGATTTGGGTTAATTATCTCTTAAGCATGATTAAGCACTTTGTTCACAAATTACTCAAATTTATCAGAATGCCTTATTATTGGTCTAAAATTTGATTGGATTAGAATTAGAAGTCCATGTTAGATGCATTGGAACTATTATCCCATTTATGATGTTATAAACAACAAATAACAAAGGCACATGTATTGTGTAGAAGATTTGATAGGAAAGAGTAATCTAGAGCACCTAGGTGAAAAATTGGCATTTTGACTTGAAATGATATGATAAAAGTTAGCTGGGACATAAATTGCATTTCCCCATTTATGGATACCCTAGCCAAAATTGACACTTTAATATATTATTTTCACATCATTTAGTATGTTTTATTGTTTTTAGGCCAAATTATGCATTTTGGGTGGAAATTGGTCAAAACCCTAGTTGGAGGTTATCGGTGGCCAATTTTAGGTGTCTATAATTTTGAGAGGATACAGGCCCTAGATCAAGGAACTATAGAAAAATTTGTTGGATCATTGCATAAAAGCATGAAAATAGTAAGAGGAATGGAAATAAAACTAACAAAAACCATCATTAGTAGAGTAAAATGATTTCCACAAATAGGGGAGGCATGGCAAGAAAAATTTGATGTCAAAGTAGAGAAAAAAAATCATCAAAGGAAATAAAAGCCTAGAAAGTTAAAAGTAGGGCACTACACAATTATCTTTACCAAGAAGATGGACCAAAGCTGTTGAGTTTATATATAGATATTTTAATTTTGAAGGGAGGTATTCCATGTTGCATGGCATTCACTTCAAAATCATGAATTATTTATGACACAATATAGAGATAAACATCCCCAACTTCTTACTCTAGATAATCACAAAAATGGAAAAAGCATTTTAAAGAGGTAATTTCAAAGCTCTTTCACATCATTGTTTAATCTTGTTGATTGTTTAAGAATGTTTACAAAGGACTAGACCTAACATAAGTTGGTAAGAATTTCTCCAAGTACTAGGAAACATAGAAAGTGATAGAGAGGGAAATGAAATAAAAGAGGAATTGGAGGTATAAGATTCAATATCAAAATAAGCCCTTCCTACAGCTCTATAAGAACCTATAGTAGAAAAATTTCTTGTAGATTTACAAGAACCTACATAAGGAGACCTTCCTACAGTTCCACAAGAACTTGTAATAGAAAACCTTCCTATAGCTCCATAAGAACCTATAAAAGGAGACCTTCTTGTAGCTCCACAAGAACTTGAGTTAAGAGACCTTCCTATAGCCACATAAAAACCTACTACTAGGACTAAATAAAGGACTCCTTAAGAAATGATCTAGAAGAAAAAAGAATAAACTCATTCTCTAGCTTGATTCAGAGGAATTTGAGGAAGAACTTCCACCTTCTACCAAAAAGGCCAAGGTAACCTCTAATCCTCATAGATCTCATAGATTGAGAAAAAAATGAGAACTAGACCTTCTTCTATTATTGAAATTAATGAAAAATATGGGAAAAATAGAATGCCATTAGTAATAAATCTATAGAGGCTAAAACAAACAAGGGAGAATATTCTCTAGAATATAATTTGGAGGCAAAATAAGTAGAGCATAGTCTTGAAGAGTTGTAAGAGGAAGCAATGCAGGAAAAAGTGGAATAAATGGAGCAAACTACCATACAAGTGGAATTTCCTACTCTAGAACAATCCCTATGATAAATTGAGTGACTAATAAAGAAGCTACAAGATCAATCTGAAGGACTGGATGCACTTATTTTATCAACTTTTTAGTTGCAGCTCTTTACTGAAGATCATCTTATAGGCATTGTTTCACAACCTTCTATAGAGGTAAATCAATAGGAATAACCTACAACTACCCAAGATGTTAGGTATTATTCTTCATTTTTAATATATTCTAAATTAATGATTTTAATGGATAGTTAGTCTAAAAATTTGAAGGCATTAATAAAAGAAAATAATAAATTGAAAGAAGACAATAGGTTGAAGGAAGAAAGAATCTAAAAGCTATAGAAAAATATTGAATATATGGCTTGTCTTATCCAAGAGCTCATTGATCGTAGGCCTCTTACAAGAGTATATTTAGTATATCTTGAGGAGAAATGGCATAAGTTTAAATTTATGAGAACTTACTGTGACATGCCTTGTGAAGTAATTGATCCCCTTTCTTTCTTTCAAATCTATAAAGAAAGCTCACAGGAAGAACAAGCATAATTATGTGAGTTCTATCTTCATAACTATGATATCCCTTATGATAGGGAATGGAACTCTAACCTATGTGTTAGAGATGTCCTTTTAAAGGCATTTTCATCATATCTATTGAATGAGCAAAGAAGAAGAAGAGAAGTAGCTAAATATAAGAAAAAGGAAAATGAAAGCCATTTGATTATCAGAAGAGAGTCAATGTCACCTAATGTTATATAAATAGAATGGGATAATCTCATGTTGAATAAGTCAAAGATTGGTTTACTAAGAATTGTGATGAAGCCCAAGATTTTTACTTAGGGTTGATAACTTTTGTTAGTCCTATAGTAAGAAAATCTAGCATTGAATGATGGAATGACCTCACTCCTACACTAAGAGAGATCCATATTCCCTTTTTAACTTAAATGCAACATTAAAAAGATCAAAATATATATTATTCTTGCAGGTGAAATGGGATCTTAGTTGTTGAGCCTCACATTCTAGCCCCCTCTATTTTGGTATCTTGTTCTAGATTTACAAGATAAATCCCCATTAGATGAAGCCAAGGAAGTCAAAATTTGGAAATTGTTTGATCAGAGGCATGGATTTTATGCTCACCTTGCTAGTGGTACCATGAATCCCATGGAGTTTAGAGCTCTTTTTGAAATAGAAATGAATAAGTTTGTTTCTCATAGTCGAGAAAGATCTTAAGTTGGGGGTGTGATGAGCCCCAAAAAATTCCTATTCTTGTCCTCATCTACTACACTAATCCTTCTTGTTTACCATGCTTTTGTGTACTTTCCCATAAGTTTCCTTCCTTAGAAGTCATAATTTTATAAATAGCATTATGTTTCCATACTCTTTGAATAGTTAGAATTATGTATTAGAATTAAATATATGATAGTTATCTACTTCTTTAGAATTCTATTTCTATAATGTGTTTTAAAAATATTTTGGAGAAATAGGTATATAGTACAGACATCCTGTAGCAAAGGAATCTCATCACATAGACTATCCTACAACCACTACATGACCAAAGCTATGAATGAATAGATTTTGATTCCTCTTGCAACTGACTCATAAAAACAACTATAACCTCCATGGAGCCCAATAAGGAAGTGGTCAAATAATGAAATAGCTTTGTTTGTCCTACAATAATGTCTCAAAATTCACATGAAAAATTACTTTATAAAAAGGAGCTGATTTTGGTTATCCTAAGTCAAATGTTTCTCAGATTAGAATATATATTATTTTGTATAAAATAATCTCTTTTATGGTATATATATATATATATATATATAAGTAGAGTTGATAAATAGTAGATGTTGATTAGAGAATTATCAAAATTATATTTTGTCAAGTAATTGTTATTGTAATTTCCTATAGTGATTCATTACTACATTTTTTATTAATATGAACAAGCATTTTTTAATTCAATTATGTGTTGTGAGAGGAAGGATTGAAGATGAAGTATAAAGGAGGAAGGTCCCCCTTTGGAAGTCTTATAGCAACAATCCAACTCATTTAAATAGCTAAGCCTATTATTTTATTTCTTTATACATTGTGTATTTTATTTTTGAATTGTGTTTACATTCTTATTTAGATTTTTTTAAGGAAGATTCCAACATATAAACATTTATTTCAAAATTTTATGTTCATGTTTAAATTATAGCATTTCATTTATAACATGAACTCAACATCTTAGATAACAATTAGTAGAAGGTCAAATTAGAATATTCAGTGTGCACATATAATGTCATCATCCTATCAAGTCTATGTTTATAAAAGATACTTTATTGAAGTAGAAGGTACAGGTCTATGGTAACTCTCTTTATTCATTTTCATCAAGATAAGTATATCTAATTGTGAATCAACTGCTAATCACCAATCAAATCTATTCACAATTCTCATCTTTCATCATATAAGTCTACAAACATAGTCGATCCAGTCGACTCTATTCACAACTTCTTTTTAGCATGTAGGTTTTGTAAATTTTGTCAAGCCAGTTGAATCTATTATCAATTTTTTTGAATTATCACTTAAACATCATAACATAAAATTTTTCAATATAAACATCTTCAAACCCACCAAAATTAATTATTACCTTCTCTGTCATCTCAGTTATTCTTTTTAGTACTATTTTTCACAAGTTTTCAGTCTATAAAATTACAACCCTATAGCTAGTTGAGTCAACTTGTTTGACATAGTTTTATAACCTATTTTTTTTCCTAAAGGCATAGTTAACCTATTTGATTTTGTTCTTCTATATCTTTATTTCACATAATAATAGTAACCTAATCAACTATGTTGTATATTTTTTACATATAGTGTTTCTTGAATTGACTCTATACTCTTCATAATCAAGGAATTAACTTCTTTTTGATAATAAATAATTCACCTTTCCTTTCAGTCGATTGCATGCTTAGAGTAACAAACATAGATTAATTACATGGTTTTTCAAATAACTGAGTTAGTCACATTTTTTTCTCTTTTGTTAACAATTATAAACCATTTTATACAGAAAAAACATTAAACATTTGTCTTCCCAAGGGCTACCTACTTGGATTTCATCACCAAGGAGGAATCCAACTTGGTTTTTTTGGCTAAGTATAAATACATGGTTGATGGTATATATTTTCAAATCACCCGACACCCTTATCACTATGGGATTATAAAGTGAGGGGGTAGGCCCCAATACCAAGCCATTACCATCACCAATACATATCCTTTTCAACTTAAACTTCTTGAAACCATATTTAGATTATTTTCTAGATTTTTATTATAGTCAAATTTCCATCACATTAAATTTAAACTTTATTATAGCTTAATAACACTTAGTAATGACCAATTAATTAGCATTTACTTTCAAGTTGTTATAATTTCTTTTAGAATTGTATTTTGTATTGTAAAACTTGTATTATCCAATGGTGATGCAAAGTTTATGTTGTGTGTTCCAATTAGATCAATCACATTGATCCAATTGATTATGTACTTAATTTAATTTACTTAGATATTATTTTACAAAACCTTTCTCTATTTTTAGAACACCATTATCCATATAGACATAGTATCTTATACACTACTCATAATATCTACCTGAAGTACATAGTTAACCTATTTGATTGTCTTTGTATCTTCCTACTCATCCCCTTGTCTAAGTAATACACAAATCAACTTCATTATAAATTAATAACACTTATAAATGACCAATTAGTTATCATTTACTTTCAATTTGTTTCTTTCTCTTTGATCATTCTATTTTGTATTTCAAAACTTGCATTAGCTAGCATTGGTCTAAGGTTTGTGCTATGTGTTCCAATTAGATCAATCACATTAACCCAATTAATTGTGTGCTTAAATTCATTTTCATAGATATTATATTTTGAAACCTTTCTCTATTTTCAAAACATTATCATCCTTATTGATATAGACTCTTCAAAACTATTAATATTGTTTGCCTTCAATACATAATTACTCCTAATGATTGTGTATTTTCTATCAGCCTGACCAATTCCCCTTTTTAAAGTACACAATCAACCCATCTAATTGTGCACCTTTCCCATTTGTTTTATTTCCTCATATGTAGTACATTATTGAACCATATGACTAGCTATCCCTTTATCCTATTTCAATATCATCCTTTACATCACATAGTCAATCAACTCAACTATGTCCTTCCATCTTCCTTTTATGTGAGTTTTCTTTACATAATCTGTTGACCTAGTCAACTCTATACCTATTGGTTGACACTATTTTCTATTTGGATGACTGTGTCTCTATTTTTTATTCTTATTTATTGATCTCATATTTTTTCTTCAAGCATCTTTAAATCCATTATCAAAATATTTTTGGACAACCTGAATCCATTTAGACACTATACAGGATGCTCTTTTCTTCCTATCTTTACTTCTTAAGGGGATCCTCACTCTTGTATCACCTCTTCTCCTCCCTCATATTTCAATTACAACATGGTTCAAATCACTCAAATTGATGAGATTGGTGGATTAGATCCTTTTCATACTTATCAAGATAATTGCCATCTTCAAGCATCTCATCATAATGTGGGGGTTATTGACACAATCCTATCCAATAACCCCATAAGGAATATACCACCTAGAAACCCTTCCCATAATACCAATTCAGGGATTCCTCCTAAAAACACTAACCCACCAATCGATACAACTTAGATTATTGCATAAATAGTGTGACAAATGAACATAATTCAAACATCTAATACCTCATAAATGATGTAACTAGATCATCATTTGATTAACATCGCTGATCAAACTCCCATTTTTGTCCCTCAAAATAATCAAAAATTTATTCCTCCACCTCTTAGATATGTCATGGGTAATGTCATCCCCCAACCTATCATGCATAATAAGACGCTTCAACTCATCCACAATGAGCCTTTAATCCCTTTCATTATTACTCTTAAAAATGGTAATATATCTATAACTATTAAATATGATTAGACTAAAGACCCTACATCTGTTCTTAAGGCATTTGGCAATATTTATAAAGAGTGGATCCAAACTAATACTTTTACCACAACCAAAATTTTAGTTAAAACCTTCACTGATGATATATTATAATGGTATAATAAACTTCTCCAACATTCTATATGGAAACTAGGGGATTTAATCAAATTTTTAGTTAAATAATTCCAACATAATGATCTTCTCAAAATTTTCCTTAGTCATTTCATCAATGCTAGTCAATCTCCTTTCAAATCATCTCATAATTTTATAAAAATATGGAAATCTTTACCTCACAAGTCCAATCACAACATGACTGATGATAACTTGTTTAAACTCTTTATAACAACATTAATTCCTTCTCTCCAATACAATGTTTGAACTTTTTGACCCAAAAATTTAAATGAAGCTCTTGACCAAGATAAGAATCAAGACTTATTAATGAAATATTTTAACCTAATACTAAAATAATCAAGGTATCTTTTCCAATAATATCCCAATACAATAATTGGAAATCCTCCTCAACCCAAACCAAGAATAGCCAAAACTGATAATCCCCAAACTTCTTATATGCCATTAACCATGAAATAATTTTTAATGCCATATAAACCATTCGCAAACCCAAATAATCCCCTAAATGTATGATCCTAATCAATTTTATTAATTCCACATCGATATAGTCACTCCCACAAAACATGTTGAGGTCTTACAAACTTTGTTGTTTCTTTTATGCTTGGTTATTCAATTAATCATGATTCCATGATAAAAATCAATCATCAAAATTACATTAACACTTATCAAAAGAAACAAGCTTCCAAATCTTCTTCTTCTAATAACCCAAAATATCTCTCTACATCTAACCCTCAACAAGAAAACAAGGATATTGGTGTGATTGACATCGATTACGATAAATACTATACCAATTACCTATATGTAAATGTAGCTAAGGTCCATTATAATGCAAACCATCCCAAAAATATCCCATCACCAAACTAAAGAAACCATATTTATAAGAAAAAAATCTCAAAGATACTACTACTACTCACTTATCTTCAAAAATCAACGAGGATCCACATCCTCCCTTTGAACCTCCAACCAATTCTCTTCCTCTTAAAACTATTTTACCTTCTAAGCCTCAAATTGGTTCTTAATCTTCCAAAACTCATTATAACTTCTTAGAATAACTCAAGTATATTCCTTCTTAAATTCCTCTCATGGATTTATTTCTTACATCTCATTATCATTGTAAGTTCCTAATGCAACAACTCTAATAAATCAAAGAACCATCTCAATTATAAGAAGAACATTCTTCTCATGAGTCTCAACCAACACAAGTTCATACCATTGAATCCATTTTTCCTTCTTTGAAACCTTACATAGAGTACCTTGAGGAAGACATGATCAATGATGAAATCCTCTTTTGAGCAAATGATCCACCCCTCTTTATTGAAATATCCATTAATACCACCCTCATCTGAAAAGTATTAGTATATAATGGGTAAATCATTAATGTGACATCTCTTTATCTCATTCAACAACTTGGATATAGTAAATATCATCTCCAAAAAACTCATTTGATATGTCATGGTTTTGATAAGACCAATCACAATCCATTTGGTTATATTTAGATCCCTCATACTATTGGACCCAAAACTATACATACTAATCTTATGGTCCTTTATTTACGATTATATTACAATATACTCATAGGTCTCCCATGGACTCATTGCATGAGGGTTATTAACTCTTTCAGAAGCTAATGTATCAAGTTCATTCACAATGGAAAATGGTATAAAAATGAGGCTGATCCTAACCCATGAAGTATTCATCTTCTTAATCTTATATCTCAATATTAAATTCCCACTATTTTGAATATTAATAGTTCCCATTTACTCAAATTCATCAATATGAATCTTGATTTACATGCCACTCTTACTAATTTTGATGATGATGAGCCCAATGATCTATAAAGTATATGTAATACTACTAATCTACCTCCTTACATCTTAGAGTGGATACCTTCTTCCTTTTTAGCTCATGATTGTACCATCCCTATTATTTATGAGATCATCAATTTCCCTCATCCATGCAATGCCCATGAATCATCTTCTATATACACATTTTACCAATTACTAATGCTTTATCTCTTGTAAGAACCTGTTGAATCTCAATCTATTTGAGTGTATGCCTTAAAAGGTGCACTAGGAAATGGGTAGGAATACTATTAGTGAGACCACCACTTGATATCTATAAAACCTTATCCTATGTACTTCCATAAGCCTTGCCTTCTCTCTTAAACACTCCTTCAAGCTTTTCACTACCTCCATTAACACTTACTTAAGCCTAAAACTCTTTTTGATGGTTTTAATTACACTATCAACATGGTTTGACCCTATATGATATTTTTAAAATCATGTTATGGGTCTAATTCATCTTTGGATGACCTAAATTAAGACCTAACTTATTTTTATCAGTTAATGATACAAAATCGATTGGGCCAACCTTGTTAGCTAAAGTTTTAGAAAGGTTTAGGGTTAGATTAATCTATATATACACATCCATTTATGCAATTTATTGAAGAAGAAAAGAATAATAAGAATATATTTCACACCTACTTATCCACAATTCTACTTCAAGAGTATTACTTAGGGTTTCAATACTTACTTTGTAGATACGAATTTTATCTTATAGAAAAGTATATTATATGCATAGAGAAATTGTATCCTAGAGATGAATTATCATTCTTATCCTCACAAACCAAAATAACCTCTTATGAATCACCTTGGCTAAGGGAGAGATTGAGGCTCGATAGCTTCATCTTTAAAGGTAAGTATTTTTAACTTTGTTCCTCTTTTGTAAGAGTATATAGATTTGAATTTTTACTTCTCTCTCATACATTAGGATTTCTTATACATTTACATGAGAATAGATTTTTTATCCATGTTTATTACCCCTAATTTATGCCAAAATATTTGGTCAGCACTAGGTTAGAATTTACTTTATTTTTCATGTACTTTGCGAATATGAAAACATAGGACCTAGCTAGGGTTAGTATGGTGTTGCTTGACTAGAGGGTTTGGAACCCTCTCTAGTGATGTTATTGTTGTAAGATATCCCTTGGTTTGGTATAGTGGATCCATATTGGTCATGACCCTAAATATATAATGTATCAATAATCAAAGTGTAAGTAGGATTTATCTTCTCTGAGCCAGGATTGATTAATATATCAGTTGCATTTCCATTTGTATACATTTTGGTGAACCCAATGTGAATAAAACCCTTGTATGTTTTATTTCATATATTAATTTTATCATTATATTATATTTTTTATTACTGTATTGAACTTGTCAATATAGTTCTAATAGTCTATGTGCATGTTTAACACACAATCACTGTAAAATGACTATGTTATGTCTATGTAGGTCTTCTCTAAATAAAAGCAACTGGATCGATTAGATCAACACAATATTCTTCTTCAATTCCATATTTGAATACATAGTTGAAATAATTGAATTTATTCATAATTATCCTATTTCATCATATAGGTCTACAAATATAGTGGAGTCAGTCAACTATGTTCATGATTTCTTTTTTAGTGCATAGGTTTTTCAAACTCTGTCGAGCCAATTGACTCTATTAGTAGAATTTTTAAATCATTTTTTGAGCATCACAACATAATTTTTTTGAAATATAAACATCTTAAAACCTACCAAGGTTAATTCTTACCTTAGTTTTCATTTTAGTTTTTCTTTTTTAGTACTTTTTTTCACAAGTTTCTAGTTTATAAAATTACAACCTTATAGGTAACTAGGTCAACTAGCTCGACACAATTTAACATAGTTCTATAACCTATTTTATATTTGTGTTCTAATAATTAACTCAAAAGGAGAGGTTAGTATATGTTTAGTCTAAAAAATAATGAAAAATAACTCACTAACAATCTGACACCCTTTAGGCTTGATCGTGGGGGGAGCATAGTGAATAAACCAAATTAGAATTCAACAAAACATGAAAGGAAATGAGAAATATAAACATAAAAACACAAATTCCTTACCCAATTTTTGATAGCTCCAAATGGTAATTTGTTTGGATTGCTTGGTTTATACATAATAAGTCTTCATCAATGACATATGGCTAACATCATCTCCTCTATGCACCATTATTGAATGCTTGGCTTGATGGCTTTGGCCCAATTTTGGCATTATAAAACTAGGCTTTTAGCTTCATGAATCTATCTTGCATTATAACTCTACTTTGATTGAGATGTCTAAAATAAGATCTCTAGACTTGATTTTACAGGCATTCAAATCCCTTGGAATGGATTAAATCTAATCATGCTGAGTTTATTAACTTTGGTTGAGTTTGGTATATTCATAAAATATTCATTTAGATATTTTCTAAAAGTGACAACTCTGAGAGGTAATGAGTGTGTTTTAGGATGTTCTAAGATGCTCTTGAATTTCCTTTTGAGTAATTGATTTTATTGATTTATTAGTTCATGCGTGAACTCAATTAAGATTTGAAATTGATTTAACTTGCCAATCGATTATGATTAGGGTGTGCAAGTTAATTAATTATTTTCAGGCATTTAGTCATTTGTTTAATTTTGATTAATTCAATTTGTTTATTTTCCTTATTTAATTGATTTAATAGGACAAATTGATTTAATGCAAAGTTATGAAGCCAAATTTAAGACTAAAAGAAATTTTTAGGGTAAATGTTTGATGATTGGTAAGAATTGCTCTAATAGTCTGATGCAAAGCCATTGGTAGACAAATTTACATGTCTATAGTTTGCCCCTATTTGCGAAGATGTTGCAAGTTATAAGCATAGTCACATCTTTTCAAAGACTAAAATATTTTTTTATGCTTATGAATGTAATGGTAAAGATTAAACTGTAGTTGCCCCCTCAAGGGAGTGGTTGGCAAGTGGGTCGGCAAATGATTCCTTGAAAGAAAGAAGTGAAATGAGGGGACTAAACAAAAGAAGATGATGGGGTAAAAACATAATGAGTCACCCAAAGTTGGGCAAAATCATTGACAAATGCAAGTGAGATGGTGTATAATGGTTTTCCCAAAGATGGTCATAAGCATTGTACCCTAATAATGGCAACATGGTATGATAACATAATGATTTGCCTCAGTAGGTGATATAACCATTAAGAAGATGGAGTTTAACTAGTTAAGATAGACAAACAAGAAAGGAAAGTGGTGATACCACAATGATTTTCCCCAAAAAGTGATATAATCATTGAGAATTCATGTTGGATGGTGTCTAATGCTGATGTAGTATACCATGATTACAAAAAACATGATTAATGGTTATGGATTGATAACTTGATATAAAGGATAAAGATTAATTTGGGATAACCTACTAGTAAGGAAATGCTCATCTGAACTAAGAAAGGTTGAAATTATTTTATTACTTAATTACTCTTTTTGGGATATGATTGGGTTTGGTTTGGGATTGTTTTTGATGTTAGTGCTAAGGAGATGGTGATGTTACATTAATGTTGTAAGCCTCTCAAAGCTAACTTTTGTTGTAGAATTTGATGGTAAGCCTCATGATATAACACCATGGGGGTTTGACCAAAATATTCATAAGGATTAACTCCTAATATTTGATACTCAATGGAAAATAATTGCATCAATGATAAAAACCATGATGATAATGTAGGCATGTAAATATGGATAGATTTAATAATAATGTGAAATGAATCACCTAATTAACACACATAGTCTGAATAAAGGCCATAGTGTTGAAAGCAAACAAAAAATCACACAAAAAAACAAACAATATAGATAAATAAATAAGTAATCAAGACAAACAAAGAAATAAATAAGACAAATAAAGAAACAAACAAGTGTTAGTCCCAATGTTAATATAAACAACATGATGAGTATTTCCTCTAGTAACTAGGGGAGAATTAAATAAACAAACAAGATGGGGAAATAAAATAAAAGGATGGGGGTGGTTGAGCTATCTCCATATGCGTTAAGAAAGTATATGCTACCTACATAGTTCTATGGATATGATGATCCAACAAAAATTTAGGTCAAATATAGTTCTCCTAAGAAATGGGAAAAAATGATGATTGATAGAAGACATGATGGGTGTGATAGAAGAATAAAGATGAAGTCACAAAATGGAAATATCATAAGATAAAAGGCCAAAAAGGATGGGGAAACTAAGGAACAAGTGATTTGTTTGTGACTTAGGGAGGGTTCCTAGAATCCTTAAAGAAAATAAGCCGTCAATGTTTTTTTGTTTTTCTAAATGATTTTCAAATGTTTTTCAAACTTTTGAAGCATCTCAACTCAATCAAGAATGATGAGACACTAAAATAGTCAAAGCTCAAAAATTGGTGAGAGTATTATAACTTGAAACGGTGCTCACAAAATGGTAAGACCATGGCTAAAGTTGTTCACAAAATGGCAAGAGTGTGACTAAAGGGGGACTAAGCTAACCTCAACGTGAATCGAATGTAACCCACATAGTCCCAAAATGTATTTAGTTTATAGTAGTTCACTTCACAATGGAGGAAACTAACTAGTGTAATAGTCAACTCGAATAAAATAAGCATAGTTGGTATGATGGCATAATACGACACATGAATGGGTAGGTGATATGTCAAGGCACAATAAAAAAATGTTGCCGCTAGTTTTTTCATAGGAAGTTATAAATATGATACAGATAATATATTAATGATACTAATTTGCCCCAATAGGTGATATAATTAGTATCAAGACCAGTGACCACTAATTTACCCCAGCATGTGATATAATCAGTATCACATAAATAAACTTGATTGGAAGGGAATCAGAAATAAAGGATGCAATTGACAAAACTTCTATCATATTACTCCAAAATACTACCTCTATTTTAAATGATTGTAATAATTATTGAAATTGGTCTGATTATATATGCTAAAAACATGAAACTAATGGACAAACCAAGGTCAAATGGGTTAGGTTGATAGGATTTAAAACATGTTTTGTCAAGTAGGAATGTAATGGTAAAATGGTATGATAAGATGGCCTTACTTAGGATACTGATGGTTTGATTGATTCAATATTAGGAGGGTTGCCCCCAAGTGGTAAGGCAAAGGAAATTATTATGTGATAATGACAAATGGATATGCGATAATGGCAAATGGATATGACAATTAAAATGGTATGATACATGTTTTGGGTCAATGATGGCAATCAATTTTTTTATTTTTGTGGCTTGGATATGTGATTATCTTATTCCTATTGATGTGGATATGCATGCCCTGATTAGAAAATGATATAAACAAAATAGCTAGTCATGTTAATTTCTAACCCACAACTCATCTAAATAGTTACTCTGTTAGGAACTAGCTACAAATTTATATGCCAAGAATGTTATTGTGATCTTCATTGGTTATTAATTTTTTTCCTTCAAACATCAAGATAAGGTATCTTTGCAACCTTTGCAAAGACAAGTATGACCATGGATGGTAAAGATGGATAAATATTGGTTGATAGGTTTGTTTATGACCTGGGATGATAGATGATAATGTAATGGATGGTGGATGGAAAATAAATGAAGATCAAGATTTTTAGGCACACATAATGTAGCTAATTCAGGATTCAACATAACTTTGGATGTGGTGGGGCTAAATATTTCTTCTCTTAATAAGACCACTAGATTATTCTATTGTTTGGGCCTAAGATTAGCTACCATCTAATTAGGCTATAGAGTGGAAGCTATTTTGATTTTATCTTTGATGTCATCTTCATTAAATAATGAAGAAATTTTATGTTTTTCTATTGACACCTCAAAGAGGTTTCTACCAATGAAGTTGTCTTGATTATCCCATAGCACTTTGAGAAGGTTTCACTAAGGAACATTGACTTTTGACTTTAATTTTATTTTAGTGCCTCTAAAAAGGTTTCACTATAAGATGTTGATTTTAAACTTTGATTGTCCCCTAGCACCTCCAAAAATGTTTTACTAGGAGATTGTTCTTCTTTTGCATGAGTCTGGTCTTACTCCCTTACTTTTCTTCACCTAATATGTTACCATAGATGTAGTTCAACAAGGTATGATTCTATTAGTCCCAATCAACACTTGTGGGATATTGAATGTCAATGACTGGCTATAATGGTTGGTGGTAATGGTATGTGGAATGGTAATGGAATGGTAAGAGCCTGCATAATCCTCATAGAAGATACTAGGAGAACTTGTGTCAATACTAAAGTAATCATCCTCAAAAACTATAGAATAATCATAAATGTATTCAAATTGGTTTGTAATTCATGTGTAACCAATATTGTAAACTCATGAACATATTCTTCTTCTAAATTTGATTCTAACTAAAGGGACTCTAGATCTGATGTTGAGACTAATGTTGATTCTACTTATGATAAATTGAATGTTGGTTCAAGAATAGAACCTGACTCTAACTTTGATTATTCATCTAGTGGATAATCTATTACCATGATATCTTATTGAATGTTTGGTAGTGGATAATTAATGGTTTGTAATGGCATAAAAAGTTACACTAAGACTAGCATGTCAAAGTGAGACATAGGAATGGTAAGATAAAGGTCAAGATACAACTCCTTAGAGACTAGCTTGTCAATAAGAGAATATTAAAAAATAGACATAGGGATAAAAGGTGATTAATCATAGGTTAAATTATCACAAATGGTTGGTTCAACAAAAACATCTTTGATTAGTTAAATGATTTGGCCTTGGTTTATGTTTGGTTGTACCACAATAGTCTTGACCATAACTTGGTCCTGAAATGATTGGCTTGGTTGAGGTATTAATTAGACTAGTTGGGGTTATGGTTGAATGATTGGCTGAGGTTGAATGATAGGTTGTGATTGTGATTGGATTGGTCAAAATCCTAATGGGATTGGCTGATATTTGGATTGGATTGGTTGATGGATAATCAAAGGGCATTGTGGATCTTAGTTACTCACACAAACCAAAGGATGAGGTCCTGGAATGGTAATGGTGTTCACTATATGTTGTGTAACTTGGTTATGTGTATAAAACAAATCATCTAAGTCCTCCTTGTAAATCATATCATCATCAAAGAGGTCTCAATTTGGGTTATAAATTATCTCTTATCTTTGGTCCCTAAATTTATTATTATAAGGAGGTACAAATTTGTCTCACAATCATCTTCATCACAGAGGTCTACATCCAATTCCTCCTCACTAACCATATCATTCTAGATGGATTTTTGATTTTGGTCCCTATTTTGATTATTACAAGGTGGAAAAAAAATTATCTCACAAACCATGTTATCATCAAAGGGGTCTTGAACAAATACATAAAATCAAATTTATTATGTATGGTCATTACATCATAAGTTTAATTATACGTGAATCCACCATAAGTGTATCTATACATATCTACATCAATGAAAAAATATCTAAAACAAAAAGGCCTAAAAATTCTATAAACTTTGAAAAATAATGTCTAAAGGACAAAAGGTTCAAACGCGATCTAGCTTAGTATAAGATAGATCTAAATCTCCAAAAACTCTATGAAAAGACTTGATAAACAATAATGTAGCATCAAAAACCAATTTATAAATGTTTGATACATACAAAGGTCACACAAAATGACCTAAGAATCAAACTACCAAAGTCTAATGTCAAAATGTGTTCCAAGTAGGTCTAAGATACGAAAGGGAAAAATTTCTAGGTTTTTTTGTCTAAGAACAAAGTTAAAAGTTAGGTGAAAATAAGATATGTGAGGATTAATGGAAAAATGATAGAAAAATCTTGACTTAAAAATGATGATTGATTAATGTAAAAAACTTGGAATAATTTAACATAGACATGGTACATGACTCTAGGCATAAAGTGTGATCTGATTGGTATAAGATGCTAAACAAGATATGTTTGAAGATAAATTGATTTTTAAAAAAATAAAATCACAAAACAATATAATTTTTCAAATTTGAGTGATGAATTAACCCAAGTTACATAATCCAAAATAGGAAGATCTGGGTATCAACCCCATAAATTGAGGTCTAAACCAAAATCAACCAATATTTGAATTTGAACTTGTAATAGTTAATCAAAGACTCAAATAAGGTAAAATAGGATATAATGATAAATAATCTATAAAATATTTAATGATGTGACTAAGATTACATAAAGATCCAACGAGGCTCAGATGATTGGTTACAATAATGATAGTTTGAATGTAAGATAAGATAAGTCTTTTGAAACAAATTAGGTAGTGTAATGGTGTTCACACTCCTAAAGAATGATGTGAAAAATGGTTTATGTTTCAAGACTTCAAAGGCATAATATTTTTAAATGATTTGGGAAGTGTAATGGTCCCCTCCTCAATCAAGTTCTACTTCTAATGTTTTGACACAAAAATGGAATGTTTGCTAAGTTAAATCAAAGTATCATACAGATAGCTTAACTCCTCCTTAAATAATGGAGTGATGTGGAGTCATGACTTTTAAAATGACATGGTTTTTAACAATAAAAGTTTTAGTCTAATAAAAAAAGTAAAAATTACCAAAATACACTAAGTATAATCATCTAAACCCTATCAAGGTTATGGAAATGTGGGGTTGACTAAAACTAATTGATTTTCAATTATTCTAGATAGATCCCATGTCTATCAACTTTTACATCAATAAAAAAGAGAAGCAACAAGTCATTTAGGTCTACATCATATGTATTGTTGTAAAAAGGTCTTGCCCTTTCTACAACCACTACATCTGTCACTCACTTAGTGTAGTGTGATGTCTAATGTGCTCAAATGTTCTAGAATTAACCTCTATTAATGGAGATGGTTTAACTGCTCAAACCATCATCTCAGTGAAGGGATCCCAATTTATATACACTCCTATGGAGAGGGGTTTAAGATTATTTTGAGAGATGAAACCTTGGGTCAAATCTTCCCTAAAGAACTCATGGGAGGTAATGAAGTCCCCCTCACAAGCCAAGATGCATGAAATTAATGACACAGTAGAGTTTTTTGGGAGGATTTAAATGATGTTATTTCTATTCCTTATACTATGATAAAAGTGTGATTATATGGTACTTTTTATCCCGAAATTTCCGTAAAGGGGATGGATGGGAGAGCATACATACATGTCTCTTTTTGCTAAAACACACAATCAACAAACAAGTCTGTAAATAATTGAAGTGAGGTTAATTTCATTGCACCAAATTGAAAGTGTTTTATTAGATTCATTACTAGCCCCTTGTATTTAAAATGTGAAAATGAAAATAATTGTAAACCACCTACAAATAATTTGGTAGTTTTGTTCCTAAAAGTTCCTTAAAAGGGATGGATGAGAGAGCATATACACACAACTCCCTATTTACTTAAATAAGTTTTAACTAAACAACTAATTAAAAAAAATTCAAAAACTTTGAAGTGTATTCAATTTTATATCACTAAATAAAATGTGTGATGGTGTTCTTTTAGCCCCTTGGCTTCAAATTGTGAACTTTGGAAGAACAATCAAAACATTTAACACAAGCATGCAAAACTTTATTTTTAAACCCAAATTGAAATGTCTAATTCATTTTAAAACATCCCAAATTTTTTTCAAATAAATAATTAGACTTTTTTTAAGGATTTTTCAAATGATCCCTACAAAAAAAAGGTCAGCACTTTGTTTAGCCTTGAAGCTTATTTATCAAATGAGACAAGCAACCTTGAAGGGCAAAATTAGTTGACTCGAAGGCAAAACCTTTAGAAAGTAAACATGTTAGGTTAGGTAAAGGTTAGTAAAAATCTTAATAAAAAAATAATTAAATCTTTCAAAATAAAATAAACCTATGAAACATGCAAACAACAATTTATAAGGTTAAAACAAAGAAAATCGAACACATAAAACACAAAAACCTATAGTTAGTATTTTAACCATAAATTTAAAAATATACATCTATTTATCACTAATTTCTTTTAGATAATTTATAGGTCTAAGATTCACCCCTATGAAAACATTTAAATCAAAAGAGTGAATAAAAAAAATTATTATCTCTATACTAACTATTTTTACCAGAAAATTAGAAAATAAAAAATGAGTCACTAAAAGAGTCATAAATTTTAAAATAAAAATCAAATTTTAATAAAATTTTGATATAATTAATATAAAACCATTTAAAACATTATATTAAAAATTTATAAAAAAAATATTTAAAGGATTAAAAATAAGATCTATTTTAACAGTCATTTTTATTCAAATATGTGGGGTGCAAAATCATGTCCCATTGGGTCTGTCATTTGTGATATAGGAATTTAACACAAAGGAGGAGGTTAGTATAGAGTTAGTCTCAAAAACAATGAAATATTAACTCACTAACAATATAACATCCTTTAGGCCTAATCATGAGGGGAGCATAGTGAATAAATCAAATGATTTTTCAATAAAACATGGAAGAAATGAGAAATATAAACATGAAAACACAAATTCCTTACCCAAGCTTTGATACCTCCAAATGGTAATTCAGTTGGATTGCTTGGTTTATGCATAATAAGTATTCATAAATGATATATGTATAACATAATCTCCTCTATGCACTATTGTTGAATTCTTGACTTGATTCATCACTTGATAACTTGATTGATTCAATGGCTTGATGACTTTGGCTCAATATTGGCATTGTAACACTAGCCTTTTAGCTTCAAGAATCTATTCTTGAATTATTACTCTACTTTGATTTATATCTCTAACTAAAGAGCTCTAGGATTTCTTTTATAGGCTTTCAAATCTCTTGGAATGGGTTAAATCTAACCATGGTTGAGTTTATTAACTTTGGTTGAGTTTGGCATATTCTTAGGATATTCTTTTAGATATTTTCCAAAAGTGACAACTCACAAAGGTAATGAGTGTGTTCTAGGATGTTATAAGATTCTCTTTAATTTATTTTTTAGTAATTGATTTATTAGCTCATGGGTGAACTGAATTAGGATTTGAAATTAATTTAACTTGTTAACTAATTTTGATTAGGGTGTGTAAGCTAATTAATTATTTTTAGGCATTTGGTCATTTGTTTGATTTTGATTAATTCAATGTGTGTATTTTCCTTATTTAATTAGTTTAATAGGACAAATTGATTTAATTCAAGGTTATGAAGCCAAATTTAAGACTAATAGAAATTCTTAGGTTAAGTGTTCGATGATTGGTAAGAATTGGTCTACGAGTCTGATGTAAAGCCATTGGTGGCCAAATTTACATGTCTACAATATCTAGAAGACATAGTCAGCCTATTCAATTATGTTTTTCTAGATTTTTCTTATGTAGAATAATAACAACCCAATCAACTCTATTTTGTACTATTTTCATATAGTATCACTTGAATAAATTTTGTACACTTCATAATTAAGGAATTAACCTCTTTTTGTTAGTAATTAATTCACCTTTCCTTTTAATTGATTTCATGATTAGAGTAATAAATATAGATTAATTAGGTGGGTTTTTATATTACCAATATAGTCACATTTTTTTTTCTTTTGTGTACACTTAAAATCATTTTACCTAGAAAAATCACTAATCGCTTATCTTCCCAAGGCCTACTTACTTGGATTTTATCATCAAGGGGGAATTCAACTTAGTTTTCTAGCCATGTATAAAAATGTGGTTTATGGTAAATATTGGAAAATTAAACAACACCCTTATCATTAAAATATTGTGAAGTGAGGGGGTAGGGTCCAGTACCAATCCAATACCATTGCCAATACATATCCCTTTCAACGTAAAATTCTCAAAACCATATTTAGATTACTTTTTAGTTCCTTGTTATAGCCAGTTTATCATCACATTAAAATTAAATTTCATTAAAACTCAATAACACTTAGGATTGACCAATTAGTTAGAATTTACTTTCAAATTATTTCTTTTTCTTTGATCATTATACTTTGTATTATAAAACTTATATTAAGTAGTGTTAGTGCAAGGTTTATGTTGTGTGTTCCAATTAGATCAATCACATTTATCTAATTTCTTGTGTGTTTAGTTTTATTTTCTTATATATTATTTTGCAAAACCTTTCTCTATTTTTGGAACACTATCATCCCTATCAACATAGTCTCTTACTAATTGTTTAGAATATCTACTTACAATACACAGTCGACTTATCTAACTGTGTCTCTTTATCTTCCTATTCAATCCCTTGTATAAGTAGTACATAGTCAACCTGTAAAACTATGTCCTTTTTATATCTATTATATTCCTTGTCTAAGTATTACATAGTCAACTTGTGCGATTGTGTCCTCTTATTCTTCTTTTATTCCTTAGATTACAAAACACAATTGACTAGTTTAATTTTATCTCCTCTTTCCTAATTTTTATTTTCATTGCCTCTTTAAACTCCTTTTATCATCATGATTTTCATATTTGAGGATAATATAGATCTGAATCCAATAAAAATGATGAGTCTTACCCATCCTAATAGTTTTCCCCAAAAATAGCTTGTGGCTTCCACTCTGGATGAAATTAATGTTCATGTTACTACTCATACTTTAAATTATAGGACTCATCATTCATCATCACTTCATAATCCTTTATTCTCCTTAGAAGATGAGTGTGAATTAGAGTACACAATTGAAATGATTTTCTTCATTAATAAATTTACACAACATAGAGGAAAGGGCCTTTTAACCATATATAATATGATGATAGGTGCTCAATTAGAAGAACCTCTTTCATCCTCCCCTACCTTCTCTCATGGATTTGGGTGAGAAATTTTTTTTGCTTCTCAAAATTTCCCTTATATTTTAATTCCTTTCCACACCATGACTTCTTATTATATGACCTCTTCAACATCCATGCCAAGTATCTCCACTAACATGGTATGTTCAACTTTTAGTGGGCCTTTTCCAAAGACCCTCCTCCTTAATCATGCCACTAGTGCATCTTGTCACATCCCAATTTATCTATAAGATGAATAACCTACTTGATCTATGGATTACTATGGTTGGTTATTTGAATAAATAATATTTGATGAAATTTAATGATATATATTGATTATGGGATAGTTTATGTTTCTTAATTTATATGATTAGTTATTATGAGTTAGCAGTACTTTTACATTCTATATAATGTAATCATTTTTGATTATTATACTACATTATTTTATGTATTAATGATGTTTTAGGATAACTAACTTCATTATTGTGAGGTGGATGCGGGATAGATTCTTCCCTCAGAGTGTGATAAAGGGAGAGAATCATCAGAGAGGGTGGTTTAGACGAAGATGTTGGGGGATGATAGAGAACAAATCTAAGAACCCTTGCACACACCACATTTATAATTCATGATTATTTTGTTTGATATATATCTATAGTATGTTTTATTTTATTTTTAAATGGCTATTGTGTTCCTTTTATGTTTTTAATAATCTAATGATCTTACATAGCTCATCTTGTTTGGATAAAGGAGTGAATTTGTTTATGTTTATTTATCTCATTGCCTTATTAATTATGGTTTTATAGTATAACATTATGATTTTGTGATGGATTATATAATAATTACTCAATATATAAGGTTTAAATAATAATAATTAAATATTATTATTATGATATTATAATTTAAATATTGAAATATAATAACATTATTTTATAAGATATTGCATCTGATTAACTATTTGACTAAAGGATTGATATTCATAATATATATTAGGTAAATGAATATATTAATATTAATTATTTAATAATTTTAGGAAATCATTTTA